>JAHWFP010033627.1:41080-55681 GCA_023313725.1 Lithobius niger | reverse complement strand
CCCCCCCCCCCCCCCCCAATATTTTTATTTGTCGTCGATTCCCCCCGATTCCCTATCGATGGAGAAGGCCTGTAATAAAAACATTTTTAAAAAGTCGACATAAAAAAAATTGTCATCAAATAACAAAACCATGATCGCGCACAGACAAGCCTTGGTGCGGTTTATGGATAGCGGCAAGGCACACCGACTCCGGGAAAATGTACGCTACAATCAAGCTGCTCGCGAGCCACGCCCAGTTTACAAATCGCGGACGGAGTATAAGTTAAAGCTGAAACTGATTTGCTATGAAGCTCGCACAGGAAACACAAATTTTGATATTTCGACTAGTACGCCTCACTAGCTTTCATGAGAAGCACACACTAAGACATTAAAATTTAAACAGTAATATTTGTCAGCAAATGCTCAGTGTCGAGGGAGAAGCCATGTTGAAAATTGTGATGACGTCAGCAGTGGCTATGGTGTGCCAACAGGATGGTTGACGTTCTTGAAGATGGGTATCCATTTGTGCCAAAAGTAGTGATCCAGATTGAATTGGTTCAGGTTGACTGATTTGTGATTGACTATGTAATATTTCTCAAGTAGTTTACAGATTTCGTAGAATTTATAAGAGTGTTGGGTATCAGCTTTGTTGAAGTCAGGATGGTGCCCTGAGTGCGAATGGTGTCTGGCAATGGAGTTAGAGTGGTCAGATGTCTGGAAGGCGTAGTCATGATACTGGATGTCCTAGGAAAGTTTTAAAGAGCTGGTGCCGATGCAGGAGTGGTACTGGGAAAGAGCTGCATTTACTGCATCGCTTGTTAACATATAGAGCACGGAATGTAGTAGACAGGGGCCGTTAAGCTGATGGGTTTGACTGGAGGGGTCAAGGTCCACGAGTTCTTGAATTTGCACTATTTTGGGTGGAAGGTTTGGATATTGAAGGAGCGAAGAAGTGTGGTGATATGTTCGGAAAGGCTGCAAAGGAATGGGATAGGACCTTGGTGATGGTGGGTGGTACCTTATATTTGAAAACTACTAATCAGGGACATCAGCAAAACTTTCCTGATTTCAACAACGCTCCTGCCTTGCACTCTTGTAAATTCGCCGGAATCCATAAACCGCTTGAGGAATATGAAATAGTCAACCACAAATCAGACATCATGAACCATTTCCACCTGGATCACTACTTTTTGTCGGAAGGTACGGTGCTTGAAGCCAGTTGCCTCCGACTTCTGTGGCATGCCGGGTGCTTCTATCCCATGTGAACTGTGGAGGGCTGTTGATTTAGATGGTGGATGTACATTAACGGGATGCGTCTGGCCTCTACCCACAGGACTTTTCTGGTTAGAAAAGTGTTCCCCTACCATTCCACAGGTCACTCTTGTACCCGTCATTGCCCTCTAATACCGAAGTGCCATTTGTTGTGAGGCCTTGTTTGATACATTTTACTCAGTGGTGCGGGTTTCCAAAGGATGGTATGCGAGTCATTTGGTCCATAAGGTTTTAATAATGGGAATTAGTGTTTGGAAACATGGGGTACAAATATCGCTTTTGGTTATGTCTGTGGATAGCTCTCTATCTCTCTCTTCTCAGTATATCTGCTTTACTCACGTTCAGGAATTAACCATGGACAATAGGCTAACGTAGCCTAGTTCAATTATTCTCTCGATTTTCAGCGTTATATGAACATGTGTTCACTGGATTAAAGATGGAAAGCCAAAGGCTCAACAAGAGTTAAATAAATGCAGATGCAAATCTATTTACGTTGCCTTTTGGACTTATATGTACGACTGCCTGAGCGGGGAATCGAACCCACGACCTTCGAAACCAAAGGCCGCGCTCCTAACACGTCAGTATGGCTCAGCGGTAGGACCTTGGCCTTCGGTTTCGAAGGTCATGGGTTCGATTCCCCGCTCAGGCAGCCTGACATATAAGTCCAAAAAGCAACATCTGTATTTATGTGTTTATTGGCGTAGGTTGGAGACAACCGGATTTCCATTGCCATTGTGCATTAGGAACCTGTTTCTTCTCTATGAAGTGGCACATAAGTTGACTCCCAGGAGATTAGGCCTAACGAGCCTAAAACAAAATAGTATTGCCATACTGAGTTGAGTGAGATGTAGTCAAGCTTGTTTCGTCAGTGAGGGGAAGGCAGAAGAGGGAAATTAATAAAGAGTGATGGCAATGCAAAAACGTCATAATGACTTTTCAGGAGAAGGATACAAAGGGTAATACAATGAACTATGAAAGGAAGGTAACATTAGTATTTTGGCCTCAAGACATCTACAATAAAAGCACATTGTCTTGGCCGAGAGCTAAAGAAACTTAATTTTGGGGGTGTTGTTAGCTGGCTTGTTACTTTCTTTGTGTAGTTTTTACGTTAGTTTTTAGCACTTTAGATGGAGGGAGTGGCTTCCAGGCCGTGTAAACTCCTGTTAGGATAAATAAATGAATGAATAAATGAATAAATAAATAAATAAATAAATAAGAAACTCATTGTTACAATGCTTAATTGTTGCGAACGTACAATCATCCAGATCCTCACTAGGATGTGTCAAACAAGTTATCACACTTAGAGGGCGCAGTGGCACTAAACTCAACAATGAAGGAACTAGCAAGTGGCGACGGTGCTGGGGCTTGCAGGCAGAATGACATGTAGTCGGCCGGGCAAAGTATCCCTGGAGATGCGGGCTTTGGAGTTTGCTAGATTTTAAGGATTTGAAAGAATTCTTCTATGCGCTATAAATTAAAGCAGCCTATGCAGCTACGTTAAGAAATACTCACGCTACTTATCTGAACAATGACCCCAACCCCCTCCACTCGTATACCCAAATCTAATCGTAGCGCCAGGTACGGCTCGACCATCGCTCAAATTGGGACAACATGAAAGCTACTAAACGGAAAGGGACAGGCGTGGTTACATGAGTAGGTTATTCAAGCAGAGTTGATTGTAAATAATATGATAATCCTGATGAGTTGATTGAGAAACTGAGACTTATGTATAAATTTACTTTGACCAGCCGTGATGGACATAGAATTGAGAGGGTCGAAATTTTCTCAGAAATGCAGCAAAGGCAAATAACAAACAGTCCAGAAAACCGGTTGGCTTATCAAAATTTAAGGTTGGGTTGACTAAAACAAGAAACAGTTTGTACAACTTACGTTAAGCATCAAAATTAAATTAACTGAAATCGTTTCGTAATGCTTTCAAATCTTTGAATCTCTGCATGCTACGTAAACTGCAAAATAGTAACCATTCTTCGATACTTAATCAATGTTAAAGTACTTGCGTAACTTTCAGACCATAATCTTGACGACACCCCCTCAAGAAAATGTCAATGTTTCAAAATGACAGGCCTACCCCAAGCCAGTTGGACATTCGACGATTACCCCTCCTCGACAATTATTTTTAGAGTAGGTGGCGCTGTATCCTAGTACTGGTATTTTTGCATTCCTCGTTAACACGATTGTATGGTCTCTTGAGATTGATATTTTGCTGTTTTATAATACTAGAACTGCAAACATTTGTTGTAAATTTTTTATGAAAAATGTACGAGAAAATGTCAAAAGTCTAATTATGTTAAACATTGAAAAGTAAACTTTATCTAAACTCCAATTCCATGTTTGGTACGAAAAATAATAATTTGTCCCTAAAAAGTACCCTGAAGATGTACCCTGCCAGAAGGAGGTCCCAATTCAGCCTCTAAAAAGGACCACAAACAAATATCGCAAAAAGGTCCCTAATTAAGGTCCTAATTAAGACTCCTCCACACACATTCAAAAGTCTCCACTTAACCCCCTAAAATGGCATCCCTAATTAACCAACCAAAAAGGTCCTAATTACCCCAAAAAGGTCTCCAATTAAAGTCTGCAAAGGGGTCCCCAATTAACCCCCAAAAGGGCTCGTAATTAACTCCTCAAAAAGGTCTCTAAATAACCCCTCAAAAGGTTCCTAATTAAAGTCCACAAAGGGGCCCCAATTAACCCCCAAAGGGTCCCTAATTAAACCCTCAAAAGATCCCTAATTACGCCACTAAAAAGATCCCAATTAAAGTCTACAAAGGAGACCCCTAATTAACCCCCTGAAAAATGGCCCCAATTTTAGTTCACTAAGGGGTCCCTAATAAGCCCTTAAAGAGTAGCTAATTAGCCCCTTAAAAGGTCCCTAATTAATCCTCTAAAAAAGGTCCTAATTAAAGTTCAGAAAAGGCCCCCTAATTACCCCAAAAGGTCCCCAATAAACAATCTAAAAAGGTCTTTCAATTAATCCCATAAAGGTTTCCCTAATTAACCCTCTAAAATGTCACTAATTAACCCCTAAAACGGTCCCCAATTAAAGCCCACAATGGGGTCCCTAATTAATCTTCCTAAAAGGACCCTAGTTAACCCCCTAAAAAAGTTCCCCATTAAAATCCGTAAAGAGGTCTCTAATTAAGACATCTTCAGAAAATATTGTAGTGAGGTGTGTAAAATTAATGTTGAATAAAAATAAAGTTTGTTAATTTACCAGCCATTTTACTTTAAACATTATATTAAGATTTTATAGATCTATACATTATTCTACATTAAATACACTATTTAATATAAGTTCTTTACTTTATACTAAATAGTATAATTATTAAATGCTTTATATTAAATGAAAACTAATAAAGTTTATACATTAGCATTGCGTCCAGTGTGTGTGTCGTCACCCCTTGTACAAACTCAAATTGATTTCCACTCTGATATGAGCTCTTTATAGTACATGCAACAATTATTCTTAGCTTCCAAAATATTTTACACTCCTCAGAAATTCTTAAATCACTCTAACCAATCAAACCTAACTTCCTTGTTACAAATTCAACTTTCTGAAACTTTTCAAACAACAGAATATGTTAATTGGTGTCTAGCCAATAGAATCCTCAACCTGGCGTTTCAACTTTATTTTCTCAAAAGTCTTTCCAATCAACAGATTTCTTAAAACCCTCAGCCAATACATATCTAACTTTCCGCGTTTCAAGGTAGAACTATTTCTGGTTACAAGATTGCGCAAGATTTTCCTTTACTATATGAACTGGTTTTTTAGCTGGCCTAGCCCATTAATGCACAAATTTTCACATTGAACTGATGCCGGATCCATTAGTATTAAAAAAAACGCTAAAGCGTATAAAATACGGATGTAAGCCTTAAAAAAAACTTAAAGCCCTAAAGGAACAGATATTAGAAAAAGACATGTAAGCCATCAGCGTCGCACTAATACGTGTAAAAGAATCTCCAGCGACCCAAAAACAAGCTGGAGCTTCTTTTACACGTATTAGTGAGACGCTGATGGCTTACATGTTTTTTTTCTAATATCTGTTCCTCTAGGGCTTTAAGTTTTTTAAGGCTTACATCTGTATTTTATACGCTTTAGCGGTTTTTAATACTAATATCTATTATTTTTTTCTTGTTTCTGCAAGAATAACACAGAAAAGAATACTGTAATCACCTTAAAATAACTGTTATAATAGAGCCTTTTTAATACTCAATTTTAAGAGCTATAAAAATTGAAAATCGGTTCGTTGGTTCGATTTTCAGGTGTAGTACAGCTGTTACGGGCCAGAATTTTGGCTAATTATGAACATCAAGCTAAAAGCCATGAAATTTGATACACAAGTCAATTCTTAGCTAATAAATCGAGCTAGCAATGGAATATCTCTAGATATCTAAAGCCCATTTCTGACTCCCAACCACACTCACCTGTACTACTATGAATTTTGGTACACCATTCACCTCGAGTAGTAGAAATTGAACCAGCCACGGATCCCCATAAACATACCACCAAAGCCTCTCCCAGCATCACTCCTCCTGTACACCCCATAAAGCATCAATGACCAACAAATTTTGCTGTTCGTGCTAAAACGTGAATTGGTACACATACACAAGTCATTCTTAGCAGTACAAATCGAACTAGAATTTGTTGATCATCAATCTCATGGAGAGGACACAGGGAAGCACTGGGGGTGGGTGTATCTCATGGGGTTCCATACCTAGTTCGATTTCCACTGCTGCAATGTATATTTTTAGTACGTTCAGCAAGAATTTGTTGGTCATTGAAGCTTCATGGGGTGCACAGGTGGGGGTGGGGGGATGCTGGAGGAGGCTTTGGTGGTATTTCATGGGGATCCGTTCCTGGTTCAATTCCTATACTACTAGAAATGATTGGTGTACCGAAATGTCTGCTTTCAGTACGATCAACAAGAATTTTTTGGGTATCAACCTCATGGAGCGGGAATAGGGGTGAAAAAGCACTGAGGGACTTGGAGAATTTCGCAGAAGTTCCATAGCTGGTTTGATTTCTACTGCCAACAATGACTTCTTTACCAAATTTCATTCTTTTAGCACTATCTGCACTTGGGGGTATTTCATGGGGGTCCATCGCTGGTTCGATTTTTACTGTTAAGAAAGACTTGTGTATCAAATTTCATGTTTTAGCTCGATTTTCACGAATTTGTTACTCCACTTTTTTGCTCAGTGCTCTGCAATAATAATTGCTCTACCGAAGAGAATACTGCGTTCACATCAAAATAGTGCACAAAGGGCCCTGGTCGGTGCTTTTACCTACATTTTAAGCTATACAAATTGAAAATCGGTTCATTGGTTCGAGCTCTATGTGAGAGCAAACAAAAGTTCTAGCCCATTGGACTTTCCGTGACAAGAATATTGTAGTTACATTAAATTAGCCTGAGAAAGGCCCTAGGCCTTGTCCATACCTACGTTTTAAGCTATAGAACTTAAAAATCGGTTCAGTGGTTCGATCCCCAGGTGTGGACAAAGAATCGAAAGAACATTAATGATTTCTGCCCAGTGCTCTACAATAATAATTGCTCTGCCGACGAGAATACTGCAGTCACATCAAAATCGTATTCGAAAGGCCCTGGTTGGTGTTAATACCTACATTTTAAGCTACAGAAATTGAAAATCGGTTCATTGGTTCGATATCTAGGTGAGAGTAAAGTTTATAGCCCATTTGGCTTTCGGTGTCAAGAATATTGTAGTTACATTAAAATAGCCTGCGAAAGGCTCTAGGCCTTGTTCATACCTACATTTTAAGCTATAGAATTTGAAAATCGGTTCAGTGGTTCACTCGCCAGGTAGTAGTAGTAGTAGTAGTAGTAGTAGTAGTAGTAGTAGTAATAGTAGTGGCGACGAAAAAGACGACGAAGAAGACGACGAAGAAGACGACGAAGAAGACGACGAAGATGAAGAAGACGACGAAGATGAAGAAGACGACGAAGATGAAGAAGACGACGAAGATGAAGAAGACGACGAAGAAGACGACGAAGATGAAAATGAAGGGGTTGATTGTTGTCATTTAAATTTGTAATAGTGTGGTGAAATAGTTACCACACAATACCAAATTTCATTGATCTACGTCAATTCTGGGCGAAACTATAGGAGTTCACAGTTTGACGTTTAACATGGAAGTTCATGCTGAGGCTTACGTAAGGACCGCTATGGCGGTCCTTGATAAAGTAAGAATTCAACAATGAATTTTTCTATTTAATTTTTTAATTAAGCATGTGTTGAAGTATAAGAATCGATGGGTTTTGGAATGTTTTTTTCCTGTTAATACCCATGGCAGATCGATAAATACTTGCCAATTTAAGTCAATGAATGGAATGAAGGAACAGTGTAAAATATTCTGTATTAATCTTATTATTCGGTACTTTGACACAAACGCAAATTTTAAGAGTGATTTTGTTTTTGAGTAGGAAAAGTACGACATAAATAAACGATTCAACGCTCTTCAAGCACCAACAATATGTTACGAAAGTATATTATAGCTAATGTTTTGCAAAAAAAAAATAGTAAGATAAATCACGTTACTTCCACCTGTTGTCTCAAAACTTGTTTACAAAAGTTCAGTGTGTGGGCTCAGCTAACAAGCGCCAATACAGGAAGTTACGAGCACAATATTTGCTGTGTTTTATCAATCAGCCATATGCAACTAAACAAAATTTTAAATTATGAGTGTGGTAAGTCAAATTGTTAGGACTCAATACTGCTTAATCACGTATTTTTCATACTTTAGAATTATAAAGAAATGGTGATAGTTGTCATTCATTTGTTATTCTGGTAGTGTATACCCCAGTAGTAAACCCGATTACATGTACTGTAAGAGTGATGTACTGCTAGTAAATTCATACTGTAAGAGTGGATTTATAAAATTAGTGCTTCATCGTAGCCTCCAAAAAAGACCCGGTTTTCAGGTACATAAAGGGGCTTGTACCTGAAAACCGGGGGCTTGCTCCATAAAGGGGCTTGCTCCACCCATTATGCAATAATTTCTTTGCTACTATGAAAAAAGTTCGAAGCAGGAATGCCAGGAGCCGAAAGCACGGTTCGTCTTGCTTCCCCCCCCCCTTTCCTACACATCCCCTAGAAAAGCCACCTCCATAAAAATACACATAGGGGTGAAAATGCCCACCAGCAACACCCCTGTAAAAAAATCTGCAAAAAAAATCTCGTATAGAAGCACGGGAAAATATGCCAAAATGCAGGTGTTTGTTGGAGGATTGCTCAAAAAGGGTTGCTTTTCACCAATTTCCAGACTACTCCCCCAAATAATGGATTCTGTTGTTCTATTTGAATTCTGGGGAACACAACAGGATTTATAAATTTGACATTCTACAGTCAACTTCAAGCTGAGGCATCCATCCGATCTTGATTTTTCGTTTTTTATTTCGTGAGAGCTTATGTCTGGTAGGGTTGTGTAATGCCACTTTAAAGCGTCCTGAGCTGTAATAGTCGTCTACCGGTTGTCCTGTTAATACTGACTGCAACTAAGTGTTCTGCGTCATTGAAATACTGGTGTACTAGATATTCCCTTCAAAAATGGAGTATTTAGAAGAAAAAAAGTTTTATTTGGATAAATGCTTTTAAATATTTGTGATAATAAAGAAAGTAACCATCAATAAATCCACCGGGTTTTTTGTTGTTTTCTTTTCATTATTTAGAGAAGAACAAGTTGATGGAACGATCATCTGCCCAAAGCACAAAAGAATATAATCTAAACTTAAAATTCCCTCATGGAACGAACTATTTAAAAGTAGGTACTTTATTTTTTTCTATCTAGTATTTAATTGATAAAAATAAACCATAGCCTAATCTTACAATTGGTTTGAGTTGGTTTACTGTAATAAGTAAAATAAATCCCTCGTGGGTTCATGTCAAATGGTTGCCGTCTTCAATTTCGATGATGTGTTCCATGTGTTTGGTGCTGCTCCACCCATTATGTATGAAGGTGCATGTTTCTGCAGTCACCATGGGTATCACATAAGAAAATGCTGTACTTCCTGTGAGCTACATTTGAACATGAAAATTTCTTGCAATATTTTACTGTTTTTTTTTCTACAGCATATTTTCTGCAGAATATGCTCTCGGTTCTGATTCCACGTCGATCCTATCCGATGGTCCGGGACAATCTGCTGCACCGGTTTTGGCTTGGCCGGTGATTTTATCGCAGACCGTTCCGGCGAGTCGCTCTGGTCAGACTATTGCTTCCCGGACAGTCAACGTTGTAGCAGTCCGCCCACCGAGGCTTCCCCATCGGCAGTGTCTCCCACCTTGCTTTCTTCCTTTCCGAATGAACTGTCACGTTGGGTATTCCAGTTTGCCAAATGGGGCAGGTCTGCCACCCGGCTGCAATCCCACCATCCGTTTCTACCACCACCTGTGACCACCGTTCCTTCGGATATAGGTCCTCTCCTGACTTCGAGCCACCGGCATCTCTCCACCTACTGGTGCCATTCCCAACCTTTTCCCGTTCCTTTTGTGCTCCGTGAACAAGTCCGAAGGCTGTTGCTTTCCCAGCCCATCAGGTACTCCTGGACCTACGTTGGTCGGAACCTTGCTACCTTTGCCATACGGCGACCCTCCGTCTGTTCTTTGCTTAGGACTATTCTTCGTGGCAGGAATGTGTTCTCCACGGTTCTCATGATTCGGTTCCTGGGCTGCGATCGCCGGACTTTCTTTCGTTGTTTTCTCGCTGACCAGTGACCCTGACCCGACAAAGACGTCCTGTGATTCTGGGTATTGTGACCCTCTCTTCGAGCCTCACCTTTGCTCTTGCCTCTTCCCCCATTCCGGGGCCCTCGTCACGACCGGACTACCTCTTGTGTAATGTGGTCCTCTCAACGCCGTCTTCTTTATCATCGATTGTTTTCACCCCTCCCCGGTCCGGATCGTCCCGTGGGAGCCTTTTCTGTATCTTTGGCGATGAAGTCGCACCCTTTCGGTTTTGTACATTAATAAATATTTGAGAATTAAAAAAACTACATTAAAACAGAAACAAAGAACTGCACAGCACACTGGGGTTGGCGACCAAAAGAGAGATGAGCAAGCCAATAAGCGGAACCACTGCATCACTAGCCTGTGGACCTCGGCATTTGGTTCCGGTATGCACGGTTCCTACTACTGCACCCAGAGGTTCTGATGTTGTCCGATGTTCGACTGTTCCTGACACTTCCACCATCTTTATGCTACCTATTCCCTCCTTACGTTTCACTTCTCGTGTCCGGACAAGATTCTCTTATGCAATGGAAACCACGAAACGAAGGGGGGGGGGGTGGAACTTTACCCATTTGTTCGGCCCTCGCTACAGAACATGCCCATAGCTGTACCGTTACGATCCAATGAAAATAAACCTCTTGTTCGATTCTGGTTCGCGTGCGATTCCGGCCCTCTAGTTAGGACCGGTACAGCTGCTTCATGTGCCTTGTCGTTTCTCAACTATTCACCAGTGCCAGCCTATCCTCATACTGCTGGTTCCTTTCAACTTCATCGTTCTGTCTTGTCCCTGCATCACTCCTTTCGTACTCCTCTCAGTGCTTGTTTTGACCGGCAGTTTCTATCCTCTACACTTCTCCTTTTTATCGCTAGATGGCACTGTCCCTCTAGTTCCCTCTGCCGCTGCTTGGCTCCCTTTGTCTTACTGTTCAAATTTTTGCACGTTAATGGCCAGTCTCTTGATTCCAGTCTCTTGTTGGTGGGACAAACACCAATATCCCTCCCAATTGTTTCTCCGGATCCGCCAGGTCTTCCAAGTCCTCATCTTCTGAAGACCCTGTCCTGTCTGTCTCCATCCCAAGACTTGCGAGTCATTGGCTTTACCGGACAACGGGTACATTTTGACCCCACCCCTGCTGTCAGAACCATCGGTAGTGTGATGGCCTTACCATTCGCTGCAGCATCTGCTTTACCATCTCCCCGAAGAATTGGCGACTGATTCGCGAATGGCAGAAAGAATCTCGGGTGCGAGCCGCTCGACGGACGAGTAAATTAGCCACTGAACGATTCCGGTCTTCTCCATCCGTTTCTCGGGTGGCCCCTGCTACACATCCAGTGTTCTCGCCAGCTATTTCCACAACGGTATCCTCCGCTCCACCAGCACCCTTCTGACACAAACATTCGCTCCCAGCATCGACGTTCCGTCCTCCGCAACATCCTGCTTCGGACAAAATAGTTGCCGTCGCCGGACCATCTAGAATTCTTTCCAAGTGCTCAGCATTCCTTAAACCTCCTGCTAAGACCGCATTAATACCGTGCGTCCGTTCAAGTCGTCAGTTCGCCTATCGGTTCTTTCCACGGTTCCACAGAGTCCTCTTCGGCCTCCACCCGCGGTTCCGCCACTCGATTCCGTTCCGCCAATGGTACCGTCTATATCCGGCAAATCTTTGCCTCTTTGCCTCACCTGGCCAGGCCGATCTCTCCGGCCTCAACTCCACCTTTATCCGAACCACCTCCATTCCTCCACCTCGTTGCTTTGCGCAGCTCTCACCCGTAGCCTGGACCTCTCTGTTAGAGATATAGGGAACGTGGATGCAAACATTTAAGTTCGTCCTTTCCATTGTGGAAGCCTTTTCTGTAGAACTTTCGTCTCTCCGAACAGAGAATGCTGAATTGCATACACTACTTGCCGCTGCTGATTCCGCTGCAACCTTGCAAAACTAAAACTTGATGCTTCAGGCCTCGAATGTTACCCTGGCCGATGATCTTGATCTGCTGCAAGACCACCACAGGGGTTTTCGCGTCAATTACGCATTATTAAAAAGCAAAATGCCTTTCGTCCCTTCCTGTCCGGCCTGATTCTGGGGTATCTCCTGTTGCGTCAGCTTCCACTAGCGACTGCCCACTAGTTTCCGCTTGGTCGAGAGTAGCCACCTCCCTGGATTGTCGGCAGTTATCCACATACCACACATGGCAATTCGACGATGCCTCTTCATTCATCCCTGTTTTTGCCGGTATAACACACACATTCTAACATCCCTACGAGATATGCCATGCTCACCCTGCCTACGATGGGCTAAGAAATTGCACTTGGCTTCCAGGCCCTGCCTTAGGACTCTGTAGTGGCATTTCATTCTCCATAAATATGCCTTAAAACTTCCATTGCCTTCCGCCAGGTGCCCTGCTTCAGTGTCCTGCATTGTCTCCTACCACATTCCACTTCACTGAACTCTGTATGATTCCTCGCCGGACTTCTTAGCGACGCACGGTTTCCCTTAAAAAATAATAATAGATAATATATATATACACGAAGTTGAGCATGAAGACAGGTGCAACTGGCCCCATAGTACGTGTTACTTATGCCGTGTCACTCCGCTGTGTACCTGTCTCCAGACTAGTGTTTACTGAACGTGTTCCGATTCCGTATGCTGCAGATTATGCCATGTCTTCATGCTGATCATCTGCGTGCTTAGACTGCTCTAACAACTCACCCTCTCTACTGACCGACACGCCATTCAGCGATCCACTCCCGTCTGCTCCCGTCCACTTCTACTTCAGGATGCCCTGCTGTTGTGGTTCTGGTCTGTATTATAATCTCACGCACCAAGGTAAGAGGATTTCATTTTCTGAACATGAATCTCTCACCATGCCCCATGGTGAAATGCCGTTAGTAACTGTTATCCCGATATATTCTCACGACGTTTATTGCTGATTCCACTTCATAGGACTGTGGTTCCCAGAGCTTCGGGTTATTAACACTGACGATAGCCAGTGTTAGTAAGGGTCAGCCTAGGGTCTCTGTGTTAAACTCTCAACTTTGAAAGCTTATAACGCCGTCAAAAGTGAACATTTTAAAACCAAATTTGGAATCCAGCCTCGACTAGTCAAGGCCTCTCTACACTCCAAAAATTGTGAAATTCGGTCCAGCCAAATCCGAGAGCCAGAGAGGGACCAAATAGACAACTTCTTGTTCTGCTTGTTGTTGTTGTTGTTGTTGTTGTTGTTGTTGTCGTTGTTGTTGTTGTTGTTTTGGGGATACTTTCGTCTGTCCTCTCTACAGGTCAAACAACACCACCAAAAATCATGGGAATAGGCTCAAATCATAGCTTCCTACGTGAACATGTGACTTTTCAAGGTTATTTCAATTTAACTGAAGTAGTTATTTAGAAAAGAGCCATCACATGCTAACTGAAACAATGCTTTTTTTGCTGATTAAAAAACAAATTCTCCCTACTGTAACGAAGTTCTCCCAACGTACAATAGGGAGCGTTCACAAACTACGTAACGCCTGGAGGAGTTCAGCAAATGTGTTACCATCTGTTACGATGGGGTGAGTATGATGAAGTTATAGGCAACACACTAATTGTGTGCTACATTTTTTATCTACATTCTTTTAGCTAAACTATTTTTCTTACATCTGTTTAACGACTTAATTTTTTTTTACAAATATCTGGTCATTAATCCCCTAGGTCATTAAAAAAAATCTCTGGTCATTAAACGACTGCTCATAAAAACGAATTCAATAAAAAAACCTATACAGCTGGAGGGAGGTGGAATGGGGGAAAAGAGGGTTAAAAAATGTTACGTATTTTCAGGTGGAAAGGGTCAAGCCAAGTGGCACACTGGTGTTACAAAGGGGAACGGGGTTCTAAATTGCTAAAAAAAAAAAAGTGTTCCGTAATTTGTGAACGCTCCCTTATGTCGGCGTAGATAACATCCCTGCTGGATTCCTGAATACTGTTTGGTACACTCACAATTCCTACTTGTTAAATGTTAACGCATATTCATAGTAAGGTAGCGTTCTGAGCAGGAGCAACTCCTAACGTTCCGCGTAGGAATGGTGCTTCACATTCAGTGTAGGTACGAATCCTACACCATAGCATGTATAATTGGTTCCACTGTTCGATATCTCCGGATGAATATACTCTTTCTTACCTACGTCTGGCACGGGAAAAATTCCTATTTCTTTCAAATTTTGCAGATAGACGAGCAAGCTATTAAGTGTTTTTTTTTTTAAAGAGCCCGAACCCAAACTGGGTCGTCAGCTCTTAGTTGATACTAATCGCCAGCGTTAATATTAAACTTGGAACTGGAGAGATGGAGTCCTCACTATTCACGTGTTGCAGTGTTTTTGGTTGTTCCTTTCTATTTTTTTCCAAGTAAGGAAGTATTTGACGAAACAGGTCATTTTTTTTTTTTGTGGAGGTTGGGGGTGCAGAGGGAATTGTTCCTTCCTGCTTTTTTTTTCCAAATACGGATACAGATGAGAAAGTAGGTATTTTTTGTCTTCTTTTTACTCTGATCATACTATTCATTTCCAAATAAAGAAATAGATGACAAAACCAAATTTTCTTTTTTTTTTGGGGGGGGGGG
>JAHWFP010033627.1:539-40980 GCA_023313725.1 Lithobius niger | reverse complement strand
CCCCCCCCCCCGGGGTAGGGTTGCTCGCTACTATTTTTTCCCACAAAATAAATGTTCCGAGCAGGAAAGACGCCTCACATTCAGTGCAGATTCGGACCCTACACCGTAGCTTGCATAATAATCTCACTGTTAGGTGTAGATGGATCCTACAATCTCCAGATGAATTTACTGCCACTGGGAAATTCCGATTTCTTTTGGATTTTGCACATGACGAAGTAGCTATTAGTTGATATCAAATGAAACAATGAATGCACCATAGTCGCAGTTACACTGTAATGGCCGCCATCTTGAAATCAGGGCCATTTTGAAATTATGCTTATTATCGTTCTATTTCCTTCAAATTTAGAACAGAGACGAAATAGTTGATACCGAGTGAAACAGTGAATATGCCATCGTCAGTCGTAATATCTTATGGCCATCGTCTTGAAACTGAGGAGCCATTTTGAAATTATGCGTATTGTCCCATTTTCTTCAAATTTAGGACGGAGATGATACAGTTGACACCACGTCAAACAGTGAACGTGCCATCGTAACTAGTAATCTCTAATGACCACCATCTTGAAATTTGGTGGCCATTTTTAAATAATGCTTAGTATCGTCCAATTTCCTTCAATTTAGAATAAAGACGATATTAACAGTTGAAACAATGAATGTGCCGTCGTCATTATTAATCTGTAATCCACGCCATCTTGTAATGAGTCAGCCACTTTGAAATTATGCTTATTATGGCTTGATTTCCTTCAATAAAAAAATAAAAAAGGTGAAACAAAAATTAAAAAGGAAGTTGTACTGGAAGTGGGTGTATAGTGCATTCTTCTCGGTGCAGGCAGTAGCCTACCGTCAGCTGCACTGTTTTATAGTTTAGGTACAATTCTAAAAGTAACAGGTATTAATAAATAAAAAACGGAACGTTAAATGTTAAAAGTAAGGTTCTAAAAGTCAAAACCGAGAAGGAACACGGACAAGCTTTGACGGTCAGGGTTTAGGTGTAAAATTTTGTCAGTTAGAGACTGATAAGCATTAGATCCTTACGACCCGATGGCCAGCTTTTGTCCTTAATAATAGGAAAGCAGTAAATACATTGTGACGAAAAACTGTAAATCCTCCTATAAAGACTCATGTGATGATCCAGTAGTAGTATGGTGTACGTTTCCTGCTGTGCTTTATGTTGAAAAGTTTATTTTTCGGTTTGGTAACATGACAGAACATACACACTAAAGAAGATTATTGGTTGTTATCAGTTACCTTAAAATCTATGAAATTAGTATAAAGGTAGATTTAAAGAAAGTTCTTCGATTTACAAAATTGGCTTGATAAACCATTAAGCTAGTCCAGTGTTAGTGGAGATGCGTTTCCTGCTTTGCTTTATGTTGAATTTTTTTTTCGATTTAGTAACATGCCAGCATATTCGCAGCAGGGAGCATTATTGGTTATACTCTACCATAATGTACGAAAGATAAACAAAAATTCTAAAGCATCAAAAGACAAAATGCGAAACTTCACAAGAAAATTATGTTCTTGAAGTTCATTAACATATTCTAAGAACACAGAAAACCTGATACAACCGTTCATACACATGTTCTGTCCGAATAGACTAGAACTAAGCTAGCCACCGGGTAGTAAGGGTCTAATGCTTACCCGCCTCTTACTGACAAAATTTTACACCTAAACCCTGACTGTCAAAGCTTGTCCGTGTTCCTTCCAGGTTTTGACTTTTAGACCCTTACTCTTAACATTTAACGTTCTGTTTTTTGTTTATTAATAGCACTACTGGTTGTCTTCACCAGGATAAGTTCTGTGGGGACGCTGGCTCATAACGTGGGTGTCCTGAACCTTGCCCACCGCCAGGTGACGAAGTCTGTTAATGAGAAAATAGGTAACGTATATTTTCGTGGCTATGAAAACACTAAAATACCAGGGTCTGCACCTGGTTAATTTTAGTTTTTATTGCATATTGCCTGAACGGAAATGTACATTACTTTTATCTGCCCAGACCTCGCCTCTGCTGGCACGAGGTTCATGGGGGAAGGAAGAAAGTTGATTGTACTCCGCTGCGTTCCACTTATATAGAGGAACATAGTTCCGGTCATGCACAGTATATGAGGTTACGGGCCCGGCAGGGAAGACAATTTTCAAGCTAAGGAATAAAGAGCTCAAAGGTTGAAACTGCTAATGAGAAAACAGGTAATGATATTTTCGTATAGGCAATAAAAACCAAAATTATACCAGGTGCAGACCCTGGTATTTTAGTCTTGTTGGGCCTATATTGGGTAGGTCACAAAGAACACATTCTCCATATTGGAAGCAAATTACATTTTGATACTAGAAAAAAGACACTTTCAGCAGTCAGAATTTCTAAAACCGCTTCAGTTTCTGCCCCAGACCTCCCACGACATAAGTGTTTACAGTATCAATACTACTAACCTGCATATGAAAATCTTTTTTTTTTTTTAAATAAACTGCATATGAAAATCTTGCCACCTGGTCCCAGACGTACAGACATAACAAGCTAACTGTGCATTCATCATATCTGAAGTGGAAATCTCAATACAAAGGGGTTTAAGAAAGCATCGGGGAACGTTTTCTACAAAATTTTTAAATTAACTTTGTCCCGGCATTCATCCTAAATGAGGCACGTTTTCCTTGAAACTGCAACTGTTGGTGAAGATAGGTCCCTATTTAACTTGTATAAGATAACTATTGGGAATTACTTTTTACTTTTTGTTTTAAGTGGGCTGGTCACGGTTTTTTTTGGGTATTTATAGAGGCATAAATCAAAAATTAGGGGTTCACATTTTCATTTCCTCACCCAGCCATAAATAACGGCCAGTTCCTTAAGTAAAGACCATTTTTTCTCACTCACTTGTTACATTGGTAAGCTGATAACAACTCGTCATATTTAAAAAAAAAATTGTATTGCCCTTATACAGGAGAAAAATTATCAATATTTAATTAGACTCATCTGGCATTATTACTGGAAATTGAATGGGAGTGAACTTAGCAGGTCGACTTGTGGGGATGCTAAAAGAAGTTTGTCTCGCTATTTGATGTAAGGAGTTTCAAGGGCTGTTTAATATGTGAGTCATGTAAATGACAGTTGTGAAAGGATAAAGAGATAAAGTGTTTAATTCTTCCGCTTCACAACACAATCAATGACGGGTTTTTTTTTTAAAAGGCTCCTGCATATTTTGGTCAGTGAAGCATTTCAACCTTACCTCCTCATGGCTATAAGAGCTAGCCCCTAGCCCCTGTGTTCTGCACCCTAAAGGACCACTAACAATTGATTAAGTCTGGATTTTTATTTTATAAACTTCTGGTTTGTAAAGAGTAAACATTACTTTAAAAATATGCTACAAATTAATAGAGTTCATTTCTTGCCTACTTTATCCGCTTTCACTCAACCAGGTACAGTATGCAGGTCTCATAATGTACGCAGATCAAAGAAAAGTCTCGATCTCGTATTCTCTTGGTTAGCAGGTTTAGCCATCAACCATTCAGTTGTGCTTTACTCGCTGTACTCAAAGCTTGGGTTTCATCATTGGAATTGAATAAGCCTCCCAAGGACTACCTTCTTCAGCATGGAAATCTTCCAGATTAACGATGCCGTATTCACTGAATGATTTCGGCTTGTGTGGAAGTTATTCTAGCAAAAGTGCCGCTGTATTATGGAATATTGATGACTTTGACCAATCGATTTAAATCAAAGTTTGTTACCGGTTTCATAAAATTGATCATGCTGTTGCTGGCCTTTGCCACATTTTTTTTTACGTTTCATTCCCGAACCTTCCACTTTCTTTTTATGTCTCATCATCTTGGGCAGTACACCAGCATGAATGGTTAAAAAATGCGTTATGTATTGTTAAAAAAAAACACTCAAGCTCGACGCATAAAACGTTAAAAACACTGGTACCTAATATTTCGGAGCAATATGGTGGTTGGCTCCATTTTCAAAGGTTAAAAACATAAAATCTCACACACTCAACATCCACCTTACCAGGTTGCCATGTTGAATAAAGTGCTGCAGTGAATTCTGGGACTTAAGGAAGGTCAAAAATTCGAAGGGGGAGGAAGGTAGTAAGTTAGTAATGCTGATGGTAGAAAGGCAAAAAGGAAAGTACAAAGGAGGTGAGGGAGGGGGAAGGATGAGAAGCAAAAATAATAAAATAAAAAAAAATAAAAAAATAAAATAAAAAACAAAAGGGAACCAGCAACACTAACAAACATATTAGGGAGGGGAAAAAAGAAAAAAAAGGGGGGGGGGGGAGGAAAGGTGGCTTGGGTTAAGCATATAGGGTTTACCTAGGGGGGGGGGTAAAAAGTGGAGAGAGTTAAGTGTGGTAGACGTTTTTTTAAGTTTATTGTTAAGGACCTTTTTCTGCTTGAATAGAAAACCGGGAATGTGAGTAGAGAAGAATTTGACCCAAGTTTGGAGGTTGGAGTGAACGGGAATCTGGAAATTAAACAACAAGTCTTTGTGCAGAAGGATAAGAAAGGTTTCCAAGTTAAATCTATTGTAAAAATGAGTTTCGTTACAAAGAGGGGTAAAGTGAAAAGTGTCAATCTGATGTCCAGTAGAGAGAGAGTGTTGAGCAGAGGCACTAGAAGTAGCATGAGCGTTATGTTCGAATATGTTCGTTCAGACGCTCTCTTCCGCGCTCCGTGTGTCCCAAGTAAAGCTTAGGGCACTCGGCGCATGGCAGGGCGCACACAAAATGGTCAGGGAGGGGTTTATTATCAAAAATAATGATAATTCCTATGTCCGGTTTAAATATTGATATTATTTTCGAATCTCGGGGTGCCCAATGGGAGGGACTCTGAGCTCCTATCTGTGTGACATCACCTTGAAGAGGCTTGACTCTCATCTTAACACACAATTTCGGATTTTTAATTACAGTCGGTATGTTGATGACATTTACAATCAGATTTTTCCATCCGATTTTGAAGCCCTCACTCAAGCCTACAGTAACTTCCACTCCTCACTTCAGTTTACCTTTGAAAGACTCTCATCCAATCAGTTATCCTTTCTCGACCTTAACCTAACTTTCACATACCACACTGTCACCTACCGGCAGTTTGTTAAGCCCACCCAAATTTCCCGAGTCATACCACTTAATAGTCATGCCCCCCTTCAAGTTAAACTCTCTTCCTTGAAAGGTGAAGTTCGTCTCGTGTTTCGTAACACACAACTTTCCAGTGAAATACCATCTGCACTGTCCCAACTAAAACCAAAGTACTTATTCGCGGGTTACCCCGCCCCGCTGGTAGATAAAATCTGCAGCATTAAGTGAGCCAAGCGACCTACCCGCACTTACCAGCCAAAACCGTACACTGTTTTCGCCCCATATCTAGGACATTTTAGCGACCTCCTCACCCAGTTCCTGCACGAATTTAATGTTGGGTTTATTCCTACCCCAACCCCTCACCTGAAACAAATCCTTACTAAACCACAAATCCGTGTCTCTAAACCCCTCCCTGACCATTTTGTGTACGCCCTGCCATGCGCCAAGTGACCCAAGCTTTACTTGGGACACACGGAGCGCGGAAGAGAGCGTCTGAACGAACATATTCGAACATAACTCCCAGAATTCACTGCAGCACTTTATTCAACATGGCAACCTGGTAAGGTGGTTATTGAGTGTGTGAGTTTTTATGTTTTTAACCTTTGAAAATGGAGCCAACCACCATATTGCCCCGAAATATTAGGTACCAGTGTTTTTAACGTTTTATGCGTCGAGCTTGAGTGTCTTTTTTTAACAGCACATTAGCATCATTCTAGGCTGTTTTATTGGTTGTAGCAATACCGGCAGCCCCACAAGCTACACCAACGTTACCAGATGTAAGCAGACCAAGTAATACAACACCGGTATAAATTCACCTTGTTTTTTTCTTGCCCATTGTTCCTTTTTCAATTTTTCCCCATTCTTTATTTATATTATTAGAAAACTACTTCGACTTTGCTACATCTATGCAATTTTAAACTCATTTTTCTATCTCCTATTGAATGACATGACCATGACATGACATGAATTGTTGTCTAGCACCACAGCAATAACTTTCAATTTTACTTGTAAGTCCACGATATCGAATTGAAGTCACTCTAACTTCTTGGAGCAATCCAAAGCCGTTAGAGGATAGGTTTTTTTTAACTCTCCCGAATCGATGTATAAATCTTCAATTTTGCATAAAGCGCAACTAAACTATCGCACCATTCTATACACGATCGAGCATTCGGACTTTAATGTTACGTGAGCATCCTGAAGTTTACAGTGATAAAAAACGACCAGATTTTTAGTCCTACTCTTTTTATTCTATTAGGCTGTAGAGATAGAATGATCCACCTAGGTTTTTCAACTGTTGACGTTCTAAGCACGCATCATGTGAAGTTAGTCCTCAGCGGTTGATCCCAGCTATCATAATGCCAGTGCCTAAAACCCATATCTGTGTTCGTTCTTCCATCTTTGTAGTCTAAGCCTGAAAAGTTTAGATCATCAGCTGCTATGACATGCAAAACATGCCACAAAATGCTGGTCCGTTAAACTTTTCCATGGGCCAGATTTTAATATTGCTTCATCCTTGGTCGCTCTAGATAACGTCTCCACATTTTTATTCTCGTACAGTATCCTGTCGTAATCTAATACAGCCCGTAAAGTGTTTTAGAGAAATAGCGAGTGAGAAACTTCCTTTCAGAACTGGTCCTTCACAATCGTGTCATGTTACCTGGGCACCTGGTGTGATGCCAGTCTTAAATCCACCACCCACTGTGGTCACATCGTGTCAAATGCTAATCGACATCTTGCTGTTGTTCAGCGATCATTCACCTCGGGTTGTGTAAACACTAAGCTGTGGGCATGTAAGGTCTTTGTTCGCTCCTTATTGGAATATGCTACTCCTGTCTGGTGCCCTTATCTCATGCAGGATATTGATCATATCGAATCCACTTAGTGCCGTTTCACAAAATCTCTGACTGGCATGTGGCACTTGCCGTACAATGCCCGCCTATATAAACTTAATTTAGAATCTTTGGAGCTATGACGTCTTAAGGCCGACCTCATACTTACCTTCAAAATTCTGAAAGGCTGTTTGTCGGTTGACTTGCCCTTTTTTGACTTAAGTACCGTAACCTTTACCCGGGGACATAGCTTTAAATTGGTGGTCCCTCGATCTAGGCTAGATGGCCGAAATTTTTTTTTCTAAGTCAGGGTTGTTGCAGCTTGGAATTCCCTGACTGAGCAACTATCTCTTCACCATCTGTTGCAGCCTTCAAGCTTGGGTCTTTCTGATTTGATTTCATTCCTAAAGAGGCCTGAACGCAGTAGTTTTTAGCTTCCACAGACCCTTTTATTGTTTTAAATAAAAAAATTTTCAAATTCGTGGACTGGCGTAAGTAGCATCCTTTGTCCTGTCTGTTTCCATACCACCTTCAACTTGGTTTTTAAACTTTTTTATTATATATTTTTTTTTATCTTGATTATGATTGACAAATGGTTTAGGCCAAGCTTATTACTGCGTTATGTTTTATTTTTTATTTTATTTTTAAGAAACATTGACAATGATACAGCTTTTCCCCTCACTTGTCCCTCACGTTTGGCGATGCCATCGGGGACCATTGCGTCCCTGGTAGGTCTAACCTTGGTGGTAAGGCATTCGTGACCCTAACCCCCAATACCATCTACCCTTCCTCTGTAGCCGGGTCACTAGTCTTCATTTTAAAGTCTTAAAATCCCAAATTTGGTAATTTTTAACATTTTTTGTTTTGTTTTAATTTCGGATGGCAGTCAGTAATTACCAGGTCCTTGCCATTCCCTTGCATTTGAAACAAACTTATTATTATTAAATTTGAAACCTAGATTATTGATTAAATTAGCACCTACAGATATGGTACTATCTACTGGACTTTTTGTACGTTTTTTCTTTGTTTTCTTACTCTAATAGGATTTAATACCTAAGTATTCCTAAGTCTAAGGGATTTCCTTTTATCATCTGTTAAGTGACTTTTTGCGCATGCACTCCTATATTTAAGCCCATTTTTGGGTACAAGTTTTGAATGACTAAATTAGTCAAGATCCAGCTTTCGAGCTGAATACAGTCTCTTCTTTGCTCCAATTCACGCCCTTGAAGTTTTAGGCCTACTTTAACTCTATTTAGTATAGAGTTAAATTTACTGTTGTCGCTAACGAAATTAAAACGACAGCTAAAAATTAGGCCTAAAAGCTCTGAAAGCTTTAGAATTATCTAAACGCTACTTTCACTTCCAACCTAACACCTTTTGGCCTACAATTGTGATATTGCCAACTTAAAAAAAAAGTTAGCTTTAGCAGTATGTGGGAGAGGTAGACGCTTAAACATTATGGTAGAAGGCGACATAGGGAGGCAAGGATCTATTGAATCTTTTGATTGTTGTAAAGTACTCTCGTTACTGATGATTGTTTAGCTTGCAGTTAAATGCTTTATTATTAATATTTTAAATCTAGGAAAGATACCCTGCAATAAATATAAACAATGTAAGCATTATTAGCGGTGGCACGGTCTTTGCCACAGCCATGGCGGCTAACGAGAGTTTTAATTTAAGACGGTTGTGATGGCGGAAAGAGGCTGAAAATGAGAAGCAGAAACTAAATGTAGGAGTAAACGAAACCCTCTTAAAATTAATAAGAAACGTAGCTTAGGCCTGCCTAAAATTTAAAAAAAGTTAAAATGTGAAAAAGACCAGCAAACAGCTTCACACCAAAACGCAAAAAGCTCAAACGTAGGCTACCGAGTATTGCACCCAGAATTTTAAGGAACATTAACAATTAGTATTGAACAATTTTAAAATAAATATCTCTCCGCTACGCCTACAATAGGCTAAAGCCTGTTACCTAGTACCGTGACAAAACCAGCCCTTTGTGTATTTATATTATTTCTCCCCCCCCCCCCTCCCCAGTCCTCACGTATTTCTCCTTCAGCTGGCGATGCTGTTGAGAAATTTGAGCCAACATTTCTTACCTTGGTGTACCACTGTACCAGTCACCCCATACTCCTTATACTGTTCACTGTTCCCTGTTTATCTCTTTTAATACTTTGTATTTTTAAGGGTATTGTATTGTGAATTACGCTTGCTCATTCTTAACTTTTTTAATTTGACAGGGACTAGTGTTAGCGGTTTCACTCTTCTAGTGCCCAACTGCCTTTGTGTGGATAAACCTTTTTTATTATTATAGCATGATTTTAGATTTTGTTTTACCTTTTCTTTAATTTGGCTGCGTGTGAATAGCTCCTTGGTCCTTCTCATTCCGTTATAACTGCAACAAACTCATTACTATTATTATTATTAATGCGGATGACATTTTCTTGCTGAATATTCATAATGATTATAATGTTATGGTAAAAAACTTACAAGGGGATCTAAACAATATCACTTTGTATCTGTGTAATAATGAACTATACATCAGTCTTGAAAATACATGTTCTTTGCCCATCAACACTTCGCATATGACTACCGGAAACTCCTTAAAATTTGGAAATGATAATAACTGTGATAAAATTCTACCATGTAATTGCAAAGCCATTACAAGAGTATCTAAAGCAAAATATTTGGGGGTAGACATTGACACACATTGGAAGTTTTATACTCACCTTAAAAACATCATTATTAAAATTAGGAAATTTATACCAGCTTTTTATAAACTAAACCTTCTATTAAATTAAAAAAATTAAAAAATGATTTTTGATGGACTAATTATGTCAGTCATAAATTACTGCATTTTGATCTACGGTACAACAACATCAGGCAATATTGATCGACTGCAAACAATGCAGAATAAAACTTTAAAAACATTATTCATGAACGAGAAGGGCGAAAAAAGTACAAAGAGCTTTTCCATTAGTTGAATATCCTTAATGTCAGAGAATTATTTATTTATACTTTGATTACTAAATTTTACTATACCGACAATTATAAAGTAAGACTAAATAGGAACGTAAGGAAATCTAAGGATTGGTTAAAACAGCCGAAATGGAGAAACTCTATGGGAAAAGAAGTTTACCCTTCACTATACCTTTACACTTTAATAAACTCCCTGCAAATCTTAGAAAAACACCATACAGAACAAGAATGAAATCTGAAATTAAAAATTGGACTCTTGGAAAACTCATGTAACTACATAAAGTAGTGTACACGGTTAAAATTTAAATATATCACTAATACTTTTAACTTTAACTTTTTGGTTCGTTTTTAAAGACTTATAAGACTTATAAGACTTACTCGTTGCCATTAATAAATTATGTAACATAACTAAGTAACATAGGTCTTTATTATTATTACTATTGTAACTATGTTATTTATCTTATACACATTCTTAAACTTTGTATATTTTAAGTATATGAATTATCGAGTTGCATTTTGTACTGTATTATTCTGTATTATTCTTTTTAGCACACACAAGTTCTGAAATGAACTTTGTGCTACTTTTCACTCATTCAATAAATTATTTTTATTTTTATTATTATTATTATTATTATTATTATTAGACATGTTACAAGAAAAAGGCATGTAAGCCATGAGTATCACACTAATACGTGTAGTGATACCTGTGTTTTTTTGGGATGCTAGAGATTCTTTCACATCTATTAGTACCACGTTCATGGCTTACATGTTTTTTTTTTATCAACTTCTTTAAAGGATAGAAGGAGATTAGATAGGTAACCACCCTAGTTCTAACAAGAAGAACGTACGTCTACCACAGCTCCCCTCATTAGAGGGCTAAAACCGATGCCATCCCCCAGAGGAAACTGGCCCTTTCAATGACCCCGTCACGGATCCACTCGTCCATTTTAGTGTCAACAATCCGTTGAGATGTCTCATTACACTGGCGATGTAACTACAGTTTCCCGTGCTATAACACTGGATAGTGTATCCATACTGAATATGTGGATACAGGATTCAGTGTTATAGCACTGGATACTGTATCCAGAAACTTGCCTAAATTTGTCGAAACCCATCTTAACTGCTCTTAACGATTCTTAACTCCTGTTAACTGTATTTAATATAGCCACCAATTAAATGTTGTCTCCCGTTTTTTCATGCTGCGTGCGTCTTTGGGTCTCGTCAGTGAGCCCCATGGTGCTGTTTGTACTTCATGCACTCGCGCTAAATGTTTTGGGATGTATTTAAAATGCTTAACCGTACTTATTATGAAAGATTTTGACATAATTTACCAGTGCCACACCAAGTTGCCTTCTTAGTACAGTGAATAATATAGTATTTTCAGGAAAACTTAACGTCATTGTCACATCAAGTTGTCATCCTCGTTACCGAGGAATTAATATATAAATCAACAGATAATTTGATACCATTATAGATTTATGCAAGTTTATATGCCACGTCCATGTCAAGTTGGTCCCCACTTTAGTATAACAGGATTCAATTTCATACGCCCAGCTCTTCGTGAACAGATCAGGATAATCTCTCGATTTCCTGAAAACAATACCAATTTCAGGTTGTATATCACTTTCGAATTACCATTGCTCGCACTGACAAAAATAACTAGCTCACTTCAATCTTTTAATTTGCTTCTTGAACCAACCGCCGAATTTGAATGACCATTATTTGAGGGAGTACCAAGTAGGCTATGTTGGAGCATCAAAGTGTATGAACTTGGAGATACGGGGCAATCCTATTGTATAGTTTGTTCCACATTATGCTTTCAGAAAATTGACGGTATGACGCCACATTTCCTGCCGCTACGAGTACAAAAAACATGTAAATATCCCACTCGTAGACTGTAACAGTAACCGTGTCAACTCTACAAGCACGATATTCACAAGTTTTTGCATTCGTAGTGCAAGGCAACGTGGCATCATGTAGTCAGTTTTCTGAAAACATAATGCGGAACAAAATATAGCTAAAGCTAATGTTTGCACACATTTTTAGAGTTTCTGTATTACTACACCCATTCTGTAGTAGAATTATCGTTGCATAACACCATACACTGAACATTACTTTCTGCTTATGTTTTAGATTTACATCAAACCCCACACAGGAAACATGGATTACTACAATTACAGATACTTGCCAGATGACTACATTGAAGATATAGATGTGAATATTAAGGTACAAAGAAAATTTAAATGAAGGCTTGACACCTCTCAGCATTTCATCACTGAGCCTCTTCACTACTGATCCTCATGTGATTTCACAATTGAGCCACTACTGAGCTTTTCTTTCAGGGTACAACATATTTCGGGCTTCTATACCATAATAATGTTTTTATTTGTCAATTAATGTCTTGAGATAATGATTAAAAAGCCCGTAGCCAGTGGATAACACGCCAAAAGAGTCGATTTCATAAAAGTGATTGTGTATCCCTAAGTAAATTTGACCAACCCTACATTCGATTAATTTAACTTGTACACATTTGCACGAATGCAAAAAAACATCAACTAATTTTTTTAACCCAAGCTGCAGCTGCTTTCCCATCCCAATACAGAACACTTGTTTAACACGAGAAAAATCCCCGAAACGCCCTTTTACCAATACTAGTTTTCTTTTAACATTGTACTGTATAATCTGGTTTATTAAAATGGCTTCACATCCTTGGCAACATTAGATACATTAAAAACTAACATTAACAAATATACTGTTCAGTCATTCTGAGATAGTAAAAGTAACCATGATGGATTGATAGTGATAGATACTGCCAATTGTTGTCGTTTGAAGGGGTTGAATTTTTATCTCATGTACAATTTGGGTACAATGAGATTTTCGTCTGTCTGCTGTAACGGATAAGGGATTAATTTTCATCAGACTTGAAATTTTTAAACCTTTATTTTAGGACGACAAAATAATTAAGGGGTATGTGCCGTCAAAAGGGTGGCATTAGTTAATTATAAACAATAACTTTGGTGTGGTACTTTAGGATTTACGATCTATTTCGGATTATTTCGGTAATGAAAACAGGGTTGTGCTAGATACCAATCATCTCAATGATAAAACCTTTTCATCACCACTGTCATAACAACTTTTATCACCAGCAAGCTTGTTGCGTGCTGAAAGTTTATAAGGAAAGTTAGTGGAATCTTTTATTCCCATGTGGCGGAGCGGAGGTAGCGAAGCGTAGCCTATAACGGACAACGAATTGCAATTGGTTGGTTGGTTGCACTTTTGTAGTCTGGGTGAAGCCCAAACCAAATGGCAGATTGCTATAAAATTTGCCACATTGCTAGATAGCCCCCAAAACATTGCTGATCTCGAATTTGCCATAAATTGACCAATTATAATCTAGGTAATTACGATTCTTCGAATTTGTTGATTTAACTTTCGCCATTGTAAATTTTGAATGCAAAAAAGTTAAGGTATTTCGACGAAGCATACGCTGTGCTACTGGTAATCAAGTGAACTTTCAAAACCGTTAAAATAATTCATCGTTGCTTCCTTATAGCTAACAATCTTTATCTACGTAACACAACGAAATAATAACGTTTGATTATCGCATTTTAACCACTAGAGGATGGCAGGCATACCAAAAATACAAAAGTATTCGTTAACGAGTCCCTTTCGTTTCACATGAAAGAGAGTGCTTGGAGGAATTAACCCAACATGGCGACCGAACTGGTGTTTACACTATCGACGGGAATCCCAAATGTGAAAACTCAGATCGATGCTGCATGGTGAAATTGCTTATATTAAACTAAAGTACACTGCAGACGACGTGTTTGTACCGTAACACAGAACAATAAGATGGTTATGTAAAATAATTTCAAGATTCCTGTGGTTGCTATGGAAAACTGAACTTTCAACACGTGTTGCAAGAATGAATAGCTACAGCCTCGAATGCTGAAGCCCTCATTTCTCTGCTGTTGTCACTTACGAAATTAAAACGGCAGCTAAGAATTAGGCCTGAAAGTTCTGAAAGCTTTAGAATTATCTAAATGCTAGCTTCCGATCCAAACTACAAGTGTGATATTTAAAAAAAAATTTAAATGGTGTTTGCAGTCGTATTATGTGCCAAGTGTGCGCTTCAACATTGTCGTTGGAGGTAGCGTATGGAGGTACGGATCTTTAGAATCTTTTGATTATTGTGAAGTGCTATTGTTACTGATTATTATTTCGCTTGCAGTTAAATGCTTTATAATTAATATTTTAAATCTAGGAAATGTACTCTGCTATAAATATAAATAACGTAAGCATTACTGACGGTGGCATGCTCTTTGCCATAGTCATGGCGGATAACGTGACGTTTTAACTTTAGATGGTGGCGATGGCGGAAAGAGCCTGCAAATAACGAAACGCAAACTAAACGAGTAGAGGAGCAAACAAAAGCATCTTAAAATTAATACGAAACATAGCTTAGGACTACCTGAAATTTAAAAAAAGCTAAAATGTGAAAAAGACAAGCAAAGTGCTTCACACCAAAAGGCAAAAAAGCTAAAATGTAGCCAAGTGAGTATTGCACCCAGATTTTTCTGAAACGTTAACAATTAGTATTGAACAAACTTAAAATAAATTTCTATCCGCTCTGTCTACAGTTGGCTAAAGTCTGTCTCCTAGTTATATACAAAAATTACCAAACTTCCTTTGTGTAAATTTTTAGGTCAATTTTAACTTAGTCTTGGTGCAAAGTACTGATCTTTTCAGCATTTGGTCGTGCTCTTAGCTAAATAAAAGTAAAATATTGATATTTTGTAGGTTTTTATCCCCCACCCCAAGTTCAAACTTTTCACTTCTAAAATCGTCTCAACTCCTTCTTGCCAATGAACTAACTGGCAAGTCCAAATCGCTTAGCAAGCAATTAAATACCAGATAGCAAGAAGAGCCTGACATCAGGTTTTTTAACAATATATTACCAACTCAGCCAGACGAAATTCAGTACAGTGAAGCAATCAGCCAGACAGAATAACATACAGGCCTGGTATCGACAATGAAATGTCAACAGCACAAACTAGTACAACTACTAGAGTGTTAACACCACCAGTCCGAATTCACAATGTTAAACGGCAAGTCAATCGTATAAGCGCAGTACAGTTTTCGTTTAAGCTATTGAAAGATGCGTGCAAGGTCCCCTTGGACCAGGCTGGCACATCATAAATCCAAACAGTCTACTATCAACATATCTGTCGAAATTATCCGGTCTGGTAACTGGTATAATTTAAAGTAACAAAAAAAATACCGACTTAAAATCAACAAGAAGTTTAAAGAGATAGTAATGAGTCAGTATTAGTGACCAACCTTCACATCGCCTAAAGGAACAGGAAAGAGAAGTTTTTGTGTTAACCAAAATAAAATTATACTACCTACGTAGGACCAAGTATAGGCTTGAAACGTTTCCACTCCTAAAGATGAGTAAACTTTTGGCACTCTAGTAAGCAAATCGGCTACCAAATCAAATATAAAGAAACGATTTATAATTATACTTTCATAAGGAGCTTATTCGGATTACTTCCTCGAACATTTGTTTGATTATTTTTAGCTGAGAGTGTCTGTCAGAACCATATGAGTTGCAACAAGAAATCTCCTCGAGCGCAGCGAGACGCGGCGGATTGAGCGAGTGAAGCGAACGCGGCGGAAAGATGCGGTTTATGCTTGGTTGGGTGCTTGGTTGGTTGGGGATGATCATCTTCTCCTCTGAAAGTAGAAAGCTACAAATATGAGAAGTTTGTTAAAAGAAAGCAAATTAACCCGTTCTTTGTGTAGGCGTATTTTTAAAGTCCGAGCTGGGTCCTAAATATCCGAAATTAACGAAAAATGACCATTTGCAACAATCGGCAACAATCACACAAAAATGCCTCAACAATACATGACGTCATGATTGTTGCCAATTTTTTTTTTGACGCGAAGCCGTTCAGAACGTCCATCAACAATGGACTATGGCAACCGACGAACGTGTAACGAGTCAATAACTTGTTCTCAGTAATAATCAGTGAACACGTGCAGCTTTGCTTACCATATTATGTTTTATAATTGGAGTCATTCATCTCATCGAGTCACGGACAAATATAGGACAAGAGCATAATCGTTTAGCAGTAACACAAAAACAGAAAGCGATTAAATACTAAATACTAAATTACGTGTAGAAAGTATATTGACACCAGAAAAAGGTGACAAGAATATTTTTACGTGTGCATCTGTATCATTTCAAACAGCAATATTCGAGCATTAATGTTTACGTAAAGTCATCAGCCGGTACCCTCCTTACTTGTGCTAAAACATAAAAAGCTTTTATTATTTGGCTACGAGTTAGAGTCTTGTGTAGGCCTAACTTACATTCAAACCGTGGCGTTTTCTTTTGACGTTCTGCTGCTGTGATGAAGTGATAAGACGCTTATGGAAAAAGCTGTACTGAGCAGGACGTAAAGAAAAATTCTTAAAATAAATGAAACAAGAAAACCCATGTACAGTGTAGTACTGACACAAATTACAAGTGATGTGTGGTTCTGGGTGGTTACATGGATTCAGTCACGTTTCTGAGGAAATGTTTGCGCTGATTGAGTGAGCGAAACGAACGAAAATCAGCGTTTGTCATCAGAAACAGTAGTAGGCTAAATATTTATTCAGTAATGAAAATTATTCTGTTGAATCTTGAGAAAAGAAGAGTAGGCGCAGTAACCGTTTGTTTACGAATTGGAACCTTACGAAAAACGCGTACTTCTGATCATTTGCTTGGTCATTTGACTGTTTGTTTTTGGTGTGGAATTATCCGTCTTTGCGTAAGTATTGCAACAAGAAATCTCCTCGAGCGTAGCGAGACGCGGCGGGACGAGCGAGCGAAGCGAGCGAGTCCGCTAGTCTCTCCTCATTAAAAAGAAGCGGTTTATGCTTGGTTGGGTGCTGGGTTGGTTGGTTGGGGATGATCATCTTCTCCTCTGGAAGTAGAAGACTACAAATATGAGAAGTTTGTCAAAAGAAAGTAAATTAACCCGTTCGTTGTGTAGGCGTATTTTTAAAGTCCGAGCTGGGTCCTAAATGACCGAAATTAACGGAAAATGACCATTTGCAACAATCACCCAACAATGCCTCAAGAATACATGACGTCATGATCGTTGCCCAATTTTTTTCGTGTAAGCATCGAACCCGTTCCGAACGTCTATCAGCAATGATCTGGCGGCAACGGACCAACGAGGAGCGAGTCAATAACTTGTTGTTCTCATTAACAATCAGTTAACACGCGCTGCTTTCCGTAACACAGTATGTTTTAAAATATTGGAGTCATTCATCTCATCGAGTCTATATACGGACTCTACCTATATATACGGACTTCTACCACGGCAAGAGAATAATCGTTTAGCAGTAACACAAAGAAGGCAAAAGATTAAATGCTAAATACTAAATTACGTGTAGAACGTATATTGACAACAGTAAAAAGTGACAAGAATATTGTTACGTGTGCATCTGTATCATTTCAAACAGCAATATTCGAGCATTAGTGTTTACGTAAAGCCATCAGCCGATTCCCTCCTTATTTGTGCTATAACATAAAAAGTTTTTATTTGGCTGCGAGTTAGTGTCTTGTGTAGGCCTAACTTACAATCAAACCATGGCGTTTTCAATTGACGCTCTGCTGCTGTTTCGCCAAGTGAGGGATCATCAGAAAGTGATAAGCCGCTAATGGAAAAATCTGTACTGAGCAGGACGTAAAGAAAAATTCTTAAAATAAATGAAACAAGAAAACCCATGTAGAGTGTAGTGCTAACACAAATTACAAGTGATGTGTGGTTCTTGGTGGTTGCATTGATTCAGTCATGTTTCTGAGGAAATGTTTGCGCTGATTGAGTGAGCAAAGCGAACGAAAATCAGCGTTTGTCATCAGAAACAGTAGTAGCCTAAATATTTATTCAGTAGTGCAAATGAACGGCTTTCTACGTTGGATAAAAGATCATTGGAACCGTGCCATTTTCACTTGATTTCTGCAGCTGTTTCGCCAAGTGAGGGGTCATCAGAAAGTGAGTTGATAAGGAACCGATGGAAAAAACTGTACTGAGCAGGACGTAAAGAAAAAATTCTTTAAAAAAAGTGAACCAATAAAACCCATGTAAAGTGTAGTACAAACTCAAATTACAAGTGATGTGTGATTCTTGGTGGTTACATTAATTCAGTCACGTTTTTTAGGAAATTTTTGCGCTGATTGAGTGAGCGAAGCGAACGAACGAAAATCAGTGTTTGTCATCGGAAACAGCAATTTTCTTAAATACATTTAGTCAGTAGTAGGCTAAATATTTATTCAGTAGTGAAAATGACTGACTTTCTACGTTGAATAAAACGTCATTGGTCTCAGCACAAAAGCTCTAACAGAAAAGAAAGAGGCGCAGTTACCGTTTGTTTATAAACTGAAACTTTAAAAAAAAAACGTACTACACTAATCATTTACTTGATCATTTGACTGTTTGTTTTTGGTGTGGAATTGTCCGTCTTTGCATAAGTGTGGCAATCTCCTCGAGCGCAGCGAGATGCAGCGGAATGAGCGATCGAAGCGAGCGGCGGAATCAGCGTTCGTCATTGGAAACAGCACTTTTTCCCTAAATATATTTAGAAAGTAATATTTATTCATAGTGAAAATGACCGACGTTCTACGTTGGATAAAAGGTCATTGGCCCCAGCACAAAAGTATAACAGGTATAGATACTGAATGATGACATTACAAATCTAGAATGAGATTAGTTGACCTTTTTTAGTTTTGTACAAACTAAAAACCGTGCCGTGTTCTGTTGCTGTGTGGTTCATGGTGGTCGTCTGTAGTGGTGGTCACGTTTTTGAGGTTGCGCTGATTGAGTGAGTGAAGCGAACGAAAATCAGCGTTTGTCATCAGAAACAGCACTTTGTCTTAAACACTTTTAGTAAGTTGTAAGATAAATATTTATTCAGTAGTGGAAATGACCGACTTTCTACGTTGGATAAAAGAAAACACGTGAAACACTACTGCTACACTGAACTTATTTGACCATTTTTAGTTTTATCATTTGTATTATGAACTGTGCACTAAGAAAAACACACACATTATTCGGATCACTTCCTCGAACATTTGTTTGATGATTTTTGCTGAGAGTGTCTGTCAGGACCATATGAGTTGCAACAAGAAATCTCCTCGAGCGCAGCGAGACGCGGCGGATTGAGCGAGCGAAGCGAACGCGGCGGAAAGATGAGGTTTATGCTTGGTTGGGTGCTTGGTTGGTTGGGGATGATCATCTTCTCCTCTGGAAGTAGAAGACTACAAATATGAGAAGTTTGTCAAAAGAAAGCAAATTAATCCGTCCTTTGTGTAGGCGTATTTGTAAAGTCCGAGCTGGGTCCTAAATGACCGAAATTAACGAAAAATGACCATTTGCAACAATCGGCAACAATCACCCAACAATGCCTCAATAATACATGACGTCATGATTGTTGCCCAATTTTTTTCCGTGGAAGCATCGAACTCGTCCCGAGTGTCCATCAACAATGGTCTGGCGGCAACGGACCAACGAGGAGCGAGTCAAAAACTTGTTGTTCTCATTAACAATCAGTTAACATGCGTAGCTTTGCATAACAAATTATGTTTTATAACTGGAGCCATTCATCTCATCGAGTCTATATACGGACAAATCCAGGACAATTGAATAATCGTTTAGCAGTAACACAAAGTCAGAAAAATATGAAATGCTAAATACTAAATTACGTGTAGAAAATATATTGATACCAGAAAAAGGTGCCCAGAATATTTTTACGTCTGCATTTGTGTCTTTTTCAAACAGCAATATTCGAGCATTAGTGTTTACGTAAAGTCATCAACCGGTTCCCTCCTTATTTGTGCTATAACATGAAAAGCTTTTATTTGGCTACGAGTTAGTGTCTTGTGTAGGCCTAACTTACATTTAAACCGTGGCGTTTTCACTTGACGCTCTGCTGCTGTTTCGCGAAGTGAGGGCTCATCAGAAAGTGATAACAAGCTAATGGAAGAATCTGTCCTGAGCAGGACGTAAAGAAAAATTCTCAAAATATAATGAAACAAGAAACCCCATGTAGAGTGTAGTACTAACACAAATTGCAAATTGTCTGTGGTTCTTGGTGTCACATTGATTCAGTCACGTTCCTAATCGAAATGTTTGCGCTGATTGAGTGAGCGAAGCGAACGAAAATCAGCGTTTGTCACCAGAAACAGTAGTAGGCTAAATATTTATTCAGTAGTGCAAATGAACGACTTTCTACGTTGGATAAAAGATCATTGGAACCGTGGCGTTTTCACTTGATACCTGCAGCTGTTTTGCCAAATGAGGGGTCATCAGATGGTGAAGTGATAAGGAACCGATAGAAAATCTTCACTTAGCAGGACGTAAAGAGCAAATTTCTTAAAATAAGTGTAACAAGAAAACCCATGTAAAGTGTAGCGCTAACACAAATTACATGTGATGTGTGGTTCTCGGTGTTACATTGTTTCAGTCACGTTTATGAGGAAATGTGTGCGCTGATTGAGTGAGCGAAGTGAACGAAAATCAGCGTTTGTCATCAGAAACAGCACTTTTTCCTAAATACACTTATTAAGTAGTAAGTAAATTTTTATTCAGTAGTGAAAATGAATCTGGTGAATCTTATTAAATCTGTTGAATGAGTATAAGCAAAGAGAAAAGAAAGAGTAGGCTCAGTAACCGCTTGTTTACGAATTGAAATTTTACGAAAATCGCGTACTTCACTGATAATTTGATTGATCATTTGACTGTTTGTTTTTGGTGTGAAATTGTCGTCTTCGCATAAGTATTGCAACAAGAAATTTCCTCTAGCACAGTGAGACGCGGTGAATCCGCTAGTATATATTATAATACGCCTAGGTTGGGCAAGCAAATTCATCATTATTATGCACTACAATGAAAGAGGGTGTATAATGAAAGAGGGCGAGCGACCGACAATGTCAAACAAACAGATGTGGCCTATAACAATCGACATATTGCATTAATAAAGCTAACTCTTAAGAGCCGACTTGGAAGAGTTTCAAAGTTGGTTGAGTAACAATCACTGCATGCACAACCGTTGTTGGGTTTGTTGGGCTTGGTATCAGAACAGAGAAACGTCCTCCATTGAAAATAAACATTTACGTCCATAACACAAATCAACAGTGGTTCAAAGAGGGAGCAGATATGGGGATATTCAGAGCACACAATAGGGGAAACCGGGGCCCACTACAGTGTTACGCTCAGGTATGTTACGCGGGGGGGTACAGCTATTTCTCAAGTATACTACTACAAACAATCCTTTATATTCACACAGTGCCATTCATTCTCTCTCACACAACACCTGATGCCCTCTCTTGCCACAAAACTGAAACACTGAAACTGAAAATTTGAGAAACTAGACAACAATACTGAATGCTCATGCTGGTGGGCGTGGCTGTAATTTTTTTAATATCTTGTAGGCTTGTTGCTAATGTTTTTTAAACAGTAAACACTACTTTCTTCTTCAAATGTCACTGATGTCCTGCCTATTTCAGTCCATACCGACAGACACATTTTGCCCTTTTTGTTGGCAGATCTATAAAACTCTGGCAGGGCTCACGAGAATTTAGTGGTCGACTTTTTCTTATAAACATGGTCCTTTCATGATTACAGTCTAAAATAATACCTTTCCGTGCTACTAAATCAAAAAAGTCTTTTTGGGTATCTAGTAGTATAGTGGGTGAAGATACATGCGCGAAATTAAAGCAGGATCATGCCGAGTTGCAGCTCACCATCGGACGAACCATGTTTGTGAACAAGTTTTGCAAAAACAACAACCATATACGTACCACAACATTCCCCCTCGGGTCCTTGAATTAAATTCCAAACCTTCATATCCTCTAAAAAGTCCATTTCTAACTACATTTAAAAAAAACAATCCCTCTTCTCTATTTAAAGCTTCCACATACCAATGCAGTAATTCGTGCAACCCACGTGCATTCTAACAAAATACCCACTCATGTCAAGCTAGGAAAGTCATTAAACTCTGTCTAACCCCCAAGCTTACATTACTTTCTCCTCTATTAACAAATATACGAATGACTAATGGAGAATGCATATGCGACGAAACAGTTACCTGATCTTGGATAATACTGCCATTACATACTATCATCTTCTAAATATTTCGTGAAAGTATCTGTTGTCACTCGTTCGTCTTGATCATTACACTGATTAGGAAGCTTACATTGAGTCAATATCACTAATATATTTCACATTCGATGCAATTAAATACATCTTGTTGGCCTCTGCACTTAGCAATAAAGTGAAAATATCAATTCCAGGTAATACAAATACAAAGGTAAATGGATTACAAAACAAAGACCCGACCGAAGATAATCTGTCACATTCAATAAGAAATCCCGAACGTGATCTAATTCAGGATTAAAAGAGACTGGATTTAAGGTTAGGCATAGTTACAAAAGTGTAAGTAATATGGTCTACGTTTGTGAAAAGTCGTATGGCAGACGACGGAATTTACATTTGAATAACCACAAGATGTCCTGAACGAGTTCCATCTAACCCATAAAATATAAAATAAAAAAAAGACCTATAGGATTGTGAAAAATAATTTCTTGGGACAGTTGCTTGATGTTGTGCCCCCTCTACATTTCTAACCAGATACGGTACCCAAGTATGCTTACCCTGGTTAGATGCGTGTTGTAACTCTCTAAATGCTGATTTACCATCGATATAAAAATTAGAATCTACTGCCAGCTCTAGTATTACCATGCTTGCATTACCAAATATAACAAAGTGGTTTGGTTGCTTTTGCTCTGTAGTGAAAGTGTCTCAGTACATATAGGAGTGCCATTTAATTTAGTACACTACATAGAAGCCGATTTTAAATTCCTACCAGCAATAGGCATTTCGATAACATTTTAAAGTATCACTGGGATGTTTACACCAAGAGCACAAGCTCCATTAGAAGCTAAGCCAGCTTGCATCTTTGGACATGTACTTCTGTCAATGATCTTCTGAGAGTAACTTTCTAAAATTAATGTCGCTCTAGAACCGTGAATAAAACGTATTATGTCACTTCCAGCTTTCTTACACTTACTACCTTTACTGTAAGGTTTGACCTCGGTCTTCCATGTTAAAGCCGCTATTTCGAAGGTTAATTTCTCCGCCGTTTTTCAACATTTTCCACTGAAATTTGGTGTGTGAGCTTTGTGGGACTTGGCCAACACGTAAACCAACTTTTACTAATTTCCAATTTGTAACATCGGAGAGATGAACTTGAGCTGGAATCGTGATTTTCATTTTTGGCATGTTGTTGTAGAAATTATATGAAGGCAAACCAAGCAGTGCTACATAAAAATACAAACAACGTTTCGAAAATTAACAATTTTCGTCTTCAGGTTAGCAATAAAATTAAAGCATGGCAAAAGCCACTAAGTCAACCTATATTGAAAGCGTAAAACAGACATATATGCTTTTAATATAGGTTGACTTAGTGGCTTTTACAATGCTTTAATTTTATTGCTAACCTGAAGACGAAAATTGATAATTTTCGAAACGTTGTTTGTATTTTTATGTAGCACTGCTTGGTTTGCCTTCATATAGTCTATTACCGTGCTTCATACTCCATTGTTGTAGAAATTGGCACGACACATTTCTGCTACGCTCTCTACAGATCGAACTATTTGTCCTAAAAAAGCTGGTTCTTAGCCGCTTTTACAGGTATTGTTCCATAGATGTGCCCTTTCCAGTTTTCATAAGACCTTTTCTAACTGGTCAAGTGGTTCAGGGGTTAGGGAGCTATAAACGACCAGATTGACTGTTTCACATTGTTTTAAACATTGTTATTGTGCAACAATGCCAATAAGCAAACGCCAGACTTATGGCATCGACTGAAGATTAAGCAAATGCTAACAATGCTGGTGAGTCAACAATTCATCCGCACGTGAAGAGGAAGCATTATCCTTATTACCAATTGATTTATATAATGATTTTACGTCACTGTCCCGTGTTAAACCTAAAATGTCCGTTACACATTTGGCTTGCCGTCCTGTATTACAAAAAAACGGACAGAGCCACTAATAGAGGGCTGAGGACAAGCCAAATGAAAGACTTGCACTGAATGAGCCAGCGAAGCAAGCGAAATTCAGTGTTTGCAACTAGTACAAATCCATGCAAGACGCAAGACTTAGACCGAAGATTTAAAGGGTTTGTTTCCTTATTGGTTGTGCAAACCGTAATTGATAAAGCTACAAAACATTAAAAAAGGCTAATCTAAACTGCATGGTATGCCAAAGTAGCACGAATTAGTAAACAAAAACGAACTCGTTTGATGCTTAAGGTAAGGTTTAACTGATTCCAAGTCAAAACGGCAAAGGAACGCAAATAAACTTTCCTGTAAGATTTCAGATACTTCAGTGTTGCTGTACTGTTTAGTCCACGTGAAACCTTACTGCTGTATCAATTCATGTGTCCATGATTGTTACCAACATCGAATTTCTCGCAGCTGCTTTTTAATAAATTGCACTTGAGAAGCACGGTAGTTGGGGTCAAACTATAAGCGGGCATCGTATTTGACCTAGTATCTTGAAGGTTCCGTCCCGACATTTGGCATACCTTTATATATTTGTCCAAGTATTTGGCAAGTTTTATATAATTATTTGCCCACATCCAAAAATAAAGATTGCATCTGGGGCCCTTATTAGGAAAATCTGCCGATACAACTCGTTGCTGCCACGAAATTTATGTTGATCACGTCTACAATGATGAACCCACAATTAAAGCCACGATTAAAATGTGCATCATTGGCAGAATTAGGTAAAGTTTCTGTAGCTTGTAGCTGTGACGTAAGCAACAAATCCGGTCTATACCCAGGCATAGGACGGTTTGCATCTAGATGCGAACAAAACATGGGTTGTGGTAGATAACCCATAAGACAACTAATAATGGTAGTCTGTGGCAATCAGTGGGATAGATGGATAAATTTACAGTATAGTGGTGCAAAACCAAAGAAATGAAGCATGTGCGGGTACCCCTCTTTTCTAACTGTTGCCAGGTTATCAAGAATTGTGTCTTGCACGTGGTCCAAGGTTAGTGGTTACTCCCTCTGAGAAGTGTTTTTGTATAATTCAAAAGGCTCAGTTCCATTTATGCAATGCCAGCCAGCTAAGTAACCAAGCTCGAAGACCCAGCTTACCATCGGATATTGCGCTCCCTCTCCAACCATCCACATACCTCTCTTGTCCAACTACATTCAAACGACTGCCAAAATACTCACGTGGCTTTGACTGGCCTGAAATTAACTCCTTTTTTTATAATAGGTAATTGCTCCAGAACTTTCAGATTCATACACGGGCATTTTGGAATCAGTGGATTATTGTCCAGCTTTACATAATGATAATAATATACTCCACTTTCGTGAAAAGTGAACCATCAGTTCTAGCTTTGTTTGTGTTTTTGACTGTTTATGAACAATACTGGCGTGCGTCACGGTTTCAACCTACCAATCGTGCCATTTCACGGCACAGATTATTAAATATACTCTTCTCTGTGCTGACTCACTTCATTTGTGTCACAAGGCAAGTATTTAGCCACACCTGAGTGACCAATCGATCGAGTGCTGGGATACGGAACAGCTTGTTTATCGTCACCATGTTGTCTGCAATGTCATCATTACTTTATTCTGATTTGTAGCACAGAGGGAGTTGGCCTCTCTTTCTAAGGGCGCGTTTATGCAACGAGACCTTCTCGCTCGCCAAAAGCTATTTGCTAGGCAACCGTTATTTATTTACGATTAATTTCCCGTTTCTATTAAATGATTGCGGTAATAGACAACAAATTAAATGTATTATAAATAACAACACGGACAAAGAACAAAGTGCAACAGTAATTTTAAACATTGCTACAACATTGTTGCCATTTCACGCTATTTACAAAATTTGCTATTCTCGCTGAAAAAAAACAGCTTCTAGCAGTGATCAAATGACGGTAGAATAAATAGCTACTCGGAGCGAGAATTCAAAATCCAACATGGCGTCCATTTCGTAGTTATTGATTCGAAGACAAACCTTCGAATGTCGGTATTCAGGAATCTGTCCGTCGTCATGTACTGCAGTAAAAATTGTTTTCTTGTTGTCATAAATCGACGCTGTCATGTTGCAAGCATCGTACGTCGTGTCACGAGGCACGAGGAGAAAATTTGCGTCCGCGTTGTTGCCACGGTTACTACGTATAGACAACTTGAAAGCCGCATTCTCCGACAAAGGCGAGAAGTAACCAGCAGATTTAGTATTGACCAAGTAAAAGCTAGTGAGCGAGAAAATTGTCCTTGCGTAAACGAGCCCTTACTCTAATCTTGGTTGAGCAGAAGTGCAAGAGATTATCCCCTCTTGGCTTGGGAGCTCACATGTCGCTTTACTTTAATTTGCTTAATCCAGATTTGCACTTCTGGTATCACTAGCTGCTTGGTTTCGGATAAATGGAGTTATTCCTAAAGAGTGGGTTCACATATTACCTCTAGCACGCATCTACAGGCTTGTTCGTCCGTCAGTTAGGGATTCGTTACGCTTTCCGAGATGGTCGCTTTACTCATGCGTCAACTGTACTGCATGCAGTTCATACGCCCATGACCGCCCAGTGATACCTGATCTGCCACTGGATGTTTGCATGCGTGAATGAGGGCCGCGTTACTTGAGGCATCATACACGTGCTAAAAAGTACACATACATGAAGCCGAGGGAAGCGAGTGTTGAAGCAAAAAAACGGTCCTCAAGTGTTAACTGTATCAGTGTTGCCATGACGTGTGTTAACATCCAGTTTTATTTAAATTGTTAATTGTTATACCCTTGTATGTGGGTGTAGGATTGTTCGACGCACCAGTGGTAGACAAACCTTCCAAGCATGTGGTCATTTCATTACCGACTAAACGTCCATGATTTCTGACTTACATGCAATTTGTTGGTGAATTCATGCATGCACAAGAGCTCATCACCAAATACAAGTAGGCAGGCAGGATAAAACACACAAAGCAAGTTACATGTCAGTGTCAACATCATATTTCTCATGAGTTCCCGCAACATTTTCTCTTTCCCTAAAAAAAAAAAAAAATCAAAAATCACATTTTCTAGTTCCTCGTAAAGATCTACCATCTTCCACGGACACAAGTAAGGGTAAATCTGCTACGAATTTTATAAATTTTTTAAACGTTGGGGGATGAGGTTTCCCCAACCAAGCCGTCACACCCCCAAAAGTAAAAAAAAAAATACCATGTCGTCGTCATTACAAAACAATTTTCCAGTTGTGCCTCATGTAAGTTTCCCTCTTCCCCCCCCCCCCCCCACCAAAAGAAAGAAAACCCCATTTATATTTCTTAAATTGGGTGCTCAGTCTGAGATTGAAATAGGGGTATCATTTAATAATAGTCTAATAATAGTAATATTGTAATACTAATAAAATTTAGCTGGTGTAATAGCATGAAAAACGGTAAGGAATACCTCTTATTACACCGCTCCAAATAACAGTATGTAGCCAAGCATTATGCATCAGCCCGTAAACAATTCAGCGATTACAGTGACCGCTGACGTGGCTGCAAAGGGACTCGCGAATTGAAATGATTTATATATATATAATTAACTGAACAAAAAATTTATGTGATATGGCAAGTTCATTCTTGATAGGAAATGGCTGGAAAGGTCGTACATAAATTTGCTTCATATGTAGAGTGACTATAATTCCTTTTTACGAAACTGGAAATCGACTAACAGGTTGGCCGAAAGTTAAAAAAAAATTATATTTGCTAACATTTTTTGTTTTTAAACCATAAGTAATGTAATAATCGACATAAGTAACAAACGAAACGCCTTACGTAAGTATTAAGTAGGTTAAGTTACATTAGGAGTGAGCGAAAAATATTTTGCAATAATAAATTTCAGAAAACGCAGGAAAACACATTTCGTACATTGAAAAGTGAAACCTATTGCCATCTCTCAGCTCTGGCATTCTCCTTTACAGAAACACCTTAGACTGCAGCGTATATTATTTTTCTTGCATTTACACAATTTCTGGCAGCCTTTCTTGCACTTGCAGGTCAAAAAGTTTTGTAGTGCTTGGGAAACTTCTGGAAGTGCGGACCATCGAGGAACGTAGGAGTTTCCGTGTACCAAATATCCACTTTCTTCCATTGATGGCAAATTGACGTGGGTGATCAAAGCTTGAGCCCAGATGTGTCCACTTTGGAAACCTGATCTTAGTGAATCCTAATGAGTGCTGCAGCTGTAGGTGGAATATTTGTCATGATCCTGTTCAAGGACGTGAATAAGTCTTTGCGAGCTTCATTTACACTTTTAATCTCGCTGGTTACAGAATAGCCGAGAACAATGAAGCATTGAAGGAGAATAAAGACACAGTCTGGAATGGCTTGGTGTGGGAAAGACATATAGCAGAAGGCTTGTGTCACTTCGGGGAATGCCTGCCACCTGCTCCACATAGTTGGTTTTCCGCGGCCACTGAAGTAGAAAGTGGTATCACAGCCAGTGAATGCGTAAAACCCTCTAAGTCGATAGATTTCTCTTCTCCAATAGTTTGAGCCATCTGATGAATAGGTAAAACCTTGAAATGCTTTCCTGACCCATAATGAATCCACAGGGTTTTTAGTCCTTTTTTATTCAAGTCGTAGAAGAATGAAACTGCCAGCACTACAACATCGGTATCAACCGTTCTACCATTAATAACAGCATGGTTAACGTGAACGAAGATTCGGGAATCTGCTTCCTCATGATTGCATGGTTGAAGAGTATTATAATCTGTAGCAGTGTTTGCAATAACATTAGTACCAAGTGTAGATATGACCTCGATATCTTCAAACCTAAGAGAGGATACTGTATCTTGAGCTAGTAATGCAAATAGTTCAGTCTTGTTCTGAGAATTCCTTAGGAAATTCATCCAGTTATTTGGAAGTTTGCAGTTATGCCTCACCTGCTTCCTAGATCCTGAACCTCTACTGTCTCTGGTATGTGATTTTGTGCTTAGTGGGTTGTGTGTATCCCACACAATATCAATGCGCTGCGCTCTGTGCTTGGTTCCATCTTTCTTGATATGGTCTTGCCAAACCAAATCAGAATACTCGGAGAATGTCTTTTTTGACTGTGGATGTAAAATGTGCACAAGAGCAGAGCCATCATAGATGACAGCATCGAATATGCCATCACTTTGATTCTGTTCGACTGTGGTTGTATTAGTTGCTTGATGATCGACAACTTCATCCATAACTTCAATTAATTCTTCATCTAATTCTTCTCTGTCCTCATGTATATCTAGATCCTCCAAATCATCCCCTGTGTCCTGTTCCAATGCCATACCTACACCAGGTTGCAGTAACTTGAATAAACTTGTGACAAGGGCTGCCTTGTGTCCAGTTCTCATTTCTCCATTAGGTGAGATGGAAGGAGGCCAGGGCTGGTTTTCATAGGAGAAAAACTGATCAAGATCCAAATCTCTGTTCATTGATATGATAAAAAGCTTCGAAAACAAATCGACGTCATTCTTAAGGGCTTTCACTGTGAAATTTCCTTTCGGTGTCTGCTTTGGGCATCCAAATAGTTTCAAATTGTTCTTAGCAATGCGTGAGTAAATGGACACATTCCTTTCAAGAAGCCGTTCATCAATGTACAACTGAAATTTCTCATTCCCAATCTTTTCAATTGTCATCACGTTCTGCACACATTGTTCGTCCACTGTATTAGCCCCATCAAGTGAGAAAAGTTCCTTGCCTGATTCAGTAAATGGATTTCCTAATTCCAAGAATGCTTCCTTCAGTGCAACAACTTTTCTCGCAAAATTTGTTTGAAATGCATTTCCTTGCTCGTGGTGGAGAGTTGAAACTTCAATAATGTCTTTATTTGAAGAATGTTCGAAATCAGTCAGCAATCTAGAAATCTCTGGACCCGCCAGCATCCACCTGCGAAGAGCTGATGGATTGAGCAGAAGACCTACTGCGCCTCCTTCTCCCTTGACCACAGAGTTATTTTGTTCATGAGCCTGATCGAGTGCAATTGAAGAGAAAGGTCTGTTATTCTTGTTCACCACAAACAAACTTTGCTTGAAAGCTTCATAAATGTCCGGATTGGCTTGTGGCAGTTCAAGAAGGTCTCTAAGATAGACAGGAAGCCATCTTGCATAATTGTGTAAATCCTTAAGCGAAGAACCATGGAATTAACAATTTGAGTGACTCAAAGTATAGCTCATAGTTAGCTGTTCTGTGTGCCCTCACAAACAGGAGCATAAGGAGTTCCAGGTCAAGACAAGTACTCCAGTACTTGAACATAGGGACTTCTGCAGCTTCACTGGCTCTCCAACTGTCCAAGTTGATTGCACCGTCAACCTTACAGTCTATCTCTTTGTTGTAGGCGTCGCACATGAGTTGATACAATGCTAGCACAGTAATCTGATGTACCAATCTTGTCTTAGCGATGTTCAATACTGTAATGTAAGATTCAGCAATTCCAGATGCAGCAACATTTGCTTCACCAATGCTTCTGTCCATCCACTTTTTTGTAAGTATTTCCCCAAAGCGCTGTCAATGTCTTGCTCAATGTGTAACGAACCAAACACAATAATGAACTTCTTCTCGCCATATGATTCTGGGAAATTCCATTGAATCGTTTTGGCCAAAGCATACAGTGGCTGATCCAGCGTGATAACTGGTAGTTGTCCAGGATTGAGGAAACCTATTGATTCCTGTATGATATCCATCCCATGCTTAAGCATCGCCACCGATTTTTAATCTTCGTGAAACAATGGAAGAAGTGCAACTATAGAGTTCTCCATACTCTTTTCTCTTCCTCTGCATGAAATGCCGACCATGATATTTTATTTTTCCCATGTTCGTCAAGTGAGTTTTGGAGCCACTTGACGTCCTTCAGTTCCTCCTTCGAAACTTTGTTTGCAACTGACATGGACCCCAGATTGACAGTATTAGCAGGAACAATTGGCTCTTTAGCCAGTAAGTATGAAGGTGGAACATTTTCATAGTCTTGAGGTATTGCAGGGACAGATTTTGAAGAGCTATTCTGGTAAGTTACATGTTGCCCAGCACACCCTGTCTGGCCAGCTGTCAGATGCTGGAAGAGCGAAATACTGGTACCATGGAATGAGTCCTCACTAGTCGTGCTGGTTGAATTGTAGTCAACGTTGTCAAATCCAGACGTTGTAAACAACCCTAGCCTAAGATTTGGAGGGCACATGACATGTTCCTCATCGTAGCGTCAAACTGTGGCATTGCCTAGAGATGATGATATTCGCAACAGCCTGTCATATGAAATTGACAATCCAACATCATGAAGCATATCTAAATTTCTCGCTTCCTTGTCTTTGCATGTACATGCATTGCCAGATAAATTGGCAACGGAGGTTCCCGGTCAAGTCTGTGCCTATTAGTTTGCATCGTACCTTCAGGCTGTACATTGAATGCTATCATCTGGCAGATAGTGAGAGCTTGCTGTGATGGTGGTAAGCCATTCCATATATTTGGTCCGTACAGCAATGTATTTACAAACGATAGAAGCAGAGGGTCAACGGCACGTAATTGACAGTTTTCCTTAAATTGACCTGTGAAAGTGGTACTCGAACAGATTACACTTTTCCGAAAAATCTTTGCGACCTAAGCATCAGACACAGCCTCTTCATCGTAGCTAGCACAAGACAAACGCAAGGAATCACTGAATAGAAGATACTCTCTGACAGATTTCTCTGCACGCATATCAGTGAAGTGTGCAAGTATCTTCTCCTCAGTCGGGTGTTGTGTACTTCAGGAATTTCTATTGTCAAGTTATGTAGTGGAATCAGTTCCTTCAGCCGGTTAGTGCAGCGGTTGAGTACACTAGGCATTTTAAATACGTGGTAAATGTCAACCGCATTTCTCCTAGTGTCATCAATGTACGAAAGTAAATCAGTGAAAGCGATGCCCTCTATCACGCAAGCAAGTTTAGCATCAGGTTGAACAGCTGATGTCCTACTTGAATTGTAGAAAGCGGCCAAGCAGTTGAGATGATTTTTTCTCTCCCGTGCAATCATGTCCCCTTCTGCCAACTTTGCACTCAGAACACTGTTCCCTAAATGCGCCACACACTTTCGTATTTTGATTTCCACTAACTTTGTTGAGACTTTAGTCAATTCCTCACCTTCTTTTGGATGTTTGTCGCAAAAGAAGCAAATGTTGGGAAATTGCTCGTCCTGCCTCATGCGCCTAGGTCGTGCTGTTGAATGAGAAGCTGTGGCATTCTCTGGTACCTGTGCACGTTCAGTTGAAGGTTTTAATTTTCTCGACTCGGCCTGCTCAACTTCTCGATTATTAAACTTTAGACCGCATTTCTTATGCCATATGGCTTTTCGTTTAAGAAAGGTTTCTGAGAGATTAATGTCTTCATCTTTTAGTAGACTTAGATCAATAGGCATTAGCAGGGCATGCAATTCATTCAACTTTGTGATGTTTGATGCTAAAGATTCATAACCAGAATTTCTGAAAGTGGCCTTTTTATTCAATGCTGGGTCCACCATTTCGTCCTTGGTTATCTGTTGACACAAAAAAACATTTGGACCAGTCTATTTGTGCAGCAGGTTCAGGTACGACTACATTGCTGGTGAATTTGAATTTTTTGGAGGAGGATGACATTTTCAGCAACTGTAAAGAACAAAATGTATAAAATCATTTCAGTTGACTTCTGTTTACGAAACCTAGCCAATTAGCTAAACCGTCGTTAAGATTGAAATTGTATATCACTTAAATTGTATGACTGAAACTGCTGCTACGATATTAAAACTATCGTAAATTGCGGATTTTTAGGCTTAACTTTGAGGATGGCTGCCGCCTAAACCGGAAGTGATATCAAATGCCGCTTAATCTTAAAACGCTTACCAAGACATACCCTTTCACTCCTCCGAGTTATATACTTCTATCACAAGGTGCAGTTTTCTTACGATTCGTGTGGTCTAGCCGCATTACAGGGAATAATGACTGTTTTCACGTAATTGTTATGTCAGTAAGTGAACTCATTTTGTGTTTGAAATGTTTAATGTTTGTGTGCGTGTGTATGCTTAATTTGTGTATCATACTTGTATCGTACTTTATATTTGTCTGTGTTTGTTGTTTTCTATTTTAAGCGTGTTTCGTGTGAGTGGCTATCTTTGTATTTTGTGTGCATTTATAATTTCTGAAACAAGCAGACTCCCAGTTCGGCATTTTTTTTGCTTGTGTTTGATGGTTTCTGTATTAGTTCTAGTTCATGTGAGTACTTACATGTTCATTTTCAGTGGGTATTTTTTTCAAATATCCAACTATTTTGTTTGATTGATTAGTGATGTACATGTTTGTTTACGTGTGCATGGAGGATGGCCTGTCACAATCCTTGTTCCCAGGAATTGGAGTTCAAATTATAGTTCGTTGCGTTCGAGTGAACTCTAATCCGTTTTTATTCGTGTACCTTCACGGCTGTGAGTATGGGGATACGAGCTCTAATGTTTTTTTCTGTAAACGGCGAAGCTGTTTTTTGTTCAGTTAATTTGTTGGCTTTTTTTCGCGTCCTTTTTATTGAAAGTGGTACGATTTGGTCTATGTTGTGTATGGTATGTCCACTGCCCACCCAATTTTGTTTGCGGAAAAGCGGAGCACTAGAAATTCGTATTTCTGTTCAGGTTTTGCCCAAGCTTTGGTCTAAGTTCATTATTTGATGGCAACACACCAGCGTGTGTCTAGATTTAGCATGTATCAGCTCGATGGATAGTGGATTCTGTATTGTTGCAGGCAGATGCAGTATCATGCAAACAATCGCGGAAACAATTCAACTGGCTTCCCGAAGCCCGCATTGAAGAAGAAAATAAGTCATTCAGTCATGTCGGCCGCCCAATTTTGATAGGCCTCAAAATTAAAGACTTGACGCCCTATGTTTTTAAACTGAAAGATTTAAGCGAAAATGTAGACCATTTTATTTTGGTTCTCGGCAACGAGTTAAAGCGGTAATAAAGAAGATCCCACGACAATGTTACTTTCCCCGCGCCCGAGCATCGTTACATTTTGTTCGAGTGAGCTATAATCCGATCTGCTGCGCCTCGCGTATTGTTGCAGCATTGTTACATGTTGTAGCATTGTAACATTTTGATATTGTTAGCCGCTCCTCCGCCTCCGAATCCGGTCCAGTTTTTAAAAATTCTCGTGCGCAAACAAACTCTAATAAGCACTGCCTGCCGGCTGCGCTAATAAGCTTAAGTTGGGCAAGCAAATTCATCATTATGAATTATGCACTACAATGAAAGAGGGCGAGCGACCGACAATGTCAAACAAACGGATGTGGCCTGTAACAATCGATATATTGCTTTAACAATGCTACCTATTAGAGCAGACTTGAAGAGTTTCAAAGTTGGCTCAGAAACAATCACTGCATGCACGACCGTTGTTGGATTTATTGCGCTTGGTGTCAGAACGGAGAAACGGGCAATTGAGCGTCCTCCATTGAAAAAAGACAAATCAGCAGGGGTTAAAATGGAGTGGGAGCAGGGATGGGGATGGAGAATCCGGGTCGGGGATGGGGGAGGCGGTGCGGGACGAGAAAGGGGTTGGGGGCATGGGGGAAAATCACACCATACAACTGGGTAGGCCGCAAGGGGGTTCGGAGGAGGAAGCAGGGGGCAGCCTTTTCATTCCATACTGCCCACTACAGTATTTCGCTCAGGTATGCGGGAACCGGCTATGCCGGGGGTACAGCTAGTTTGTTATAATCAAACATTAACAATATCCGTTTAAAAAACATTAACAATTTACGACAATTAGTTTTTCGTCAACAAATTCTCTCATTGCGACATCCCACGGTGGAGCAATGTCCGCTGTATGCTTCCCTTGTGCGAAAAACGCAGTTGTTTCACTATTCGGTCATAAAGTGAAAGAACTGTTCAGAGTCATAAAGTTCTTGTCCAGATAAATCTTGCTAACTGCATCGAAGCTGCTACATGGATCATTACCTCCTTGATGCGCTTCTTTTTAGCCGAAAAATTATCATTCTCGAGTATCATGGCGTTTCTTTTCAAATCCATCAAATCACTTACTTGCTGTTTCAGATCAGTCCGTGAGATGCCACTTGCGTAAATATGATGCCATCTTTTGGTTGGATCGCAGCTTCAACATTCGTCAATATTCTGATGCGCCGATTGAAATGATCATCCAATGTCGTATCAAAACCTAGTCTCTTTTCTCCGTGTTAGCCTGTTGTAGTATGCTCTGACTGCCCAAATATGTTGACGGAGATGGTCCTTGTTTCATAATGAAAAAAATTGCAACGGTGATAAATTACGATTTGGGGTCTGGTCAACCTAAACACCCCCTTTTACTGTCTAACACACGTTGCTTGGCCGTTCGGCCGGCAAACTTTGGGAAAACGAACCTTTTGCTTAATTTGTTATGTAATGACGGTTGGGTCGCTTGTGACAAGCTGTGCGTTACAGCAATACACTTTGTCAGTCAAAGTACCTTACTTTAGAAGAAGCATTTTCAGAACTCGAAAAGCGACTCGGCAAAGAAATTGCCTTCTTCCTCAGTTCGTATAAGTAGACTTCACCCCATCGGGAAACCTGGATCCGAACGTACATAGAATGTTGGTATTTGACGACGTTTTACTCGATAAACAAAATATAAACGTGAGGTATTTCGCCCAGGGAAAACTTTCCAACGCCAACATGTTTTACTGCAGCCAGTCTCATACCCGGGTTCCCAAGCAAGTGTTCGTAACAATGCCAAATTGCTAGTGTTATTTCCTCAAGATGAATTAAACTTGAAACACATTTACGAAAATCACTTTGGAGGTGACATGGATTTTGACGAGTCTAAACGTATGTGTAGAACGTGTTGGAAATGTCTATTCAGCTTTCTAACGATTGATAAAACGAGAACGTTACAAACACATGTTTAAAATTATGAAAGAAAAAAGTGGTCGTGAATAACGTAGAGGATAAGCGAAAAGTTGTTGCTCTATGTAAGAAATTGGCAAAAAGGTTTGAAACGCAAAAGATGGCAAAACAATTAAGATGAAGAGGCATTCTACAGTTTTTCAAGCCAGTGACTGACCCGCTAAAAACTATAACGTCAGTAAAAGAGCGGCTACAGCGACTGCCTAGTCGCACCGGTCTTCTGTACAGTTCTTCCACTTCCAATGTTGAGGCGCACACCTCTATTATGCACTTTCAACAGCTATCTCTATTATTCTAATCTAAAAGCAGTAGCCATCCCAATTGCCGGTTAAAAATGTGTTAGCTTTTAGGCCTATTTTACATTTTAGGTGTAATTTAGGCGTAATTGCGTAACCAGCAATTTTAATTTCGTAAGTAGCAGCTAACAGAGATATGGATTTCGTAAGCCTATTCATTTTTGCAACACGGTGCGCCTTCAGGTACGATAGTTACAGTGTTACAACGTAACACGCAATGTAGCCTGTATAGATCAGTGGTAGTAGGGAAGTGACGAGAGAGATACTGTTGATGAAGACAACAGCCACTCGTAGCAACTTGACGTTGCCATGGTAACATGATTTTAGGCCTAATTTTCATTTTTTAGGCCTAATTTTAAAAATGCAGTTTTAATTTCGTAAGTAGCAGATAGGCCTAATGGAGAATTTGGTTCGATGGTAAGCCTATTCATTCATGCAACAAAACGACGAGACTAGTTTAAACGAAGCTAAAATCCATTTGTTTTTATTAAGGATTTTAATTTAGGATTTTAAATTGACGATCAAATGTTATTATTTAATTTAATTACGTCGAAGAAGTCTGTTAGCTATTAGGAAGTAACGATGTTTTAATTTGCCATGTTGTTTAACTAACTTCTCACACTGAATCTAACGTTGTAAACAGTGGTCGTCAATATCTGGTACCGTTGCGGAGTTGAAAAAAGCGACGGACGGATGGACGGATGGACAAAGTCGTTGCAATAGTCTTCTCAGTCGGTACGGCTGTACAGACGACTAAAGGCCTCTCCAGACAGAAGAAAATTTCGTGCGAAGCAATGCGCGACTACGTGCGTACAAGGTCAAAATTGGTGCAATGGTATGGTTGGTGTTGCGTTAAGGACGAATATTGAAGTCTTTTTTAAGCCCTAACCAGACTGGCTGCTCGCGGCTGCACGCCGACGCAGTATGCTGCAAAAAAGACTCCAATATCCGTCCTTAACGCAACACCAACCACACGATTACTGTAATATTGACCTTGGAGGCACGTAGTTACGCATAGCTTTGCACAAAATTTTCTTCTGTCTGGAGAGGCCTTAAAACTACAACATCGTGCCTAATTCTAGTTCCAAAGAAAGTGAAGAACTGCCTTCACCAAACAAGTATGAACTGTTAAAATGCAAAAGCGTCAAACAGCTTGATGAAGACGATTAATTCGAATTCTACGAGGTTGATCACGAGTCAGAAGGACCACCTGCCGAGCCTCTTGAGCGGAAGAAACACATTCAGCATGCCAGCACCCGCTGAAACGCATTTTTCCAGCACCAGGAAAATGCCACGCTCACATCCGCCGGAACTAGCAAAGGTAACCAGTACACACCGGCACTCTCGGCTTATTCTGCCAAATGACGTGTTTCAACGCCACCTTCCAATCCTCCTCTTGGAATGCAACGTACCCTCATCAGTATGCTACTGAATGAAGTAATAGGGGATAAAACCGATTTAATTGTAATATAAATCCATGTACAGAAAAATGCAATTGCGAAATATTAAACAAGGTTTCACATGGTAAATACTGAGGATTAAAAATTGATAAATATTAGAAATGTTATTAGAAATAGTAGATAATTTAATCACGAAGGTTGGACAATATTGACCACTTTATACACGATAAAAGATCAATTAAACATTCATAACAAAAGAGTAATTTACGAAGCATGTATTTTGTCTCACGTAAGATATGCTTGCACTATTTTTGCTTCCACTTCATTTGGAGTTATTAATTGATTACACAAATAGTTAATAAAGCTGCTAAAATACTTTTCGATGATTACAAAAAAAAAGAAGAAAAACACGAAAAACATATTCATTGAAAATAAGTTAACATTTACATTGCGATTATTACAAATAACTACTTATGCTCGGATTGGAAAATTCCTGGCACTAGAAGTGTAAGAATAAAAATAATTTGCTGATTTTACCAATAGTTAGAAATTCATACGAAGAAATAGGTATGAATTACAGAGTTCCGAACACATTCAACAAATTACCAGGGAAACTTAAGCAACTTAGGAACTTAAATAATTTGTATAAAATGAAAAAATAAATCAAAAGAAATGGTTGTTTAACCGTAATATGTAAAAATTAACTAAGAATTTTTTTACCATAATACACATAATTTGTTCATAAACTGTATGATGCATAGTTCATTTTTAAACGATATCACTCACTTGTTTCAAACTATTTTGCGTTTCTATCGGGATTGAAATTTGACTAACATGTATTTTAGATTTCTTATTTTAATTTTGTAAAACGTTAAAGAAAATTTACACAGATTGTACATGTAAACTGTATACATCTTAAGTTTAACTGATCATTTAATATTTGTATATAGTTGTTTGAATTATTAATCTTTTGTATGTAATTACTATAAATCATTGTGTCTTCAGAGACTCGTGCAACCACGAAGTAGTAATAAATTATTATTATTATCATTATTATTATTGTTATTATCATCACTCTCGGAAAATTAATGAAATTATTACGACTGCACTTAACCAAGGAAAATATGTTGGCCCAATACTGATCGACCTTCAAAAAGCATTTGACACAGTTAACCATGAGTTTCTCCTTGTTAAATTCGAATATATGGGCCTTAGAGGGAAAATTTTTAATATTATTAAAAGCTACCTAAATAACAGAAAAGCATGTACTAAAGTTGGCAATGAATACAGCAATATTGAAGATATTCTTTTTGGAGTTCCACAGGGTTCAGTTCTTGGTCCTCTACTTTTCTTAATTTATGTCGATGATGTTGAAGATACTATTGATAAATCAATTATTATTATGTTTGCTGACGACATTATGTTGCTTTCTACAAACTTTGATTTTAATGATATGATGAACAATTTACAAAGTGAATTTGATAACATTAATGATTGGTTTATGAAAAATGAAGTTTATATTACTGAAGATAAAACTGTTCAGCTTCTTATTAGAACTCCACATTTAAAAATTCAATGACAAATCAATCTGGATTCACTCAGACCGTTGTACCTCACTAGTAAATGGTGACATTTCAAATTGTAATTTAACATGCTCTACCTTGAAACGCGTTGAAAATGCTAGATATCTTGGGATCGAAATTGATTCTTATTGGAAATTTGATAACCACATTGATCTTCTCATTACTAAGCTTAGACAAATCATGCCAAAACTGTATCAAGTTCGCAATATATTAAATATTAAGAATAAAATTGTTATCTACAGAGCATGGATTGAAAGCCTTATCAGATATGGTATTGAAATTTATGGTTTCGCTCCAAATTATCTTATCGAAAAACTTCAGAGAACACAAAATAGAATTGTAAGAATACTTTTTAAGAACTCTAATGGAAAAACTTCTGTCGAGATCTATGTTAAAAACAACATTTTACGCATTACTCAGCTGAGAAATTTTTGCATTATTCAAAAGAATTTTTTTACTTTCAAAAACAACAAACAACAACTTGGAAATTGTTTACTCCGTAAGTCATCTGTTAAATACAAAATTCCAAAATGGAAAAATGAATATGGTACTAGAAATAAGTCCTACTTTTTGCCATCTATTTTTAATAAATTACCAGCAAATATTTTATCAATTAATAATTACAATGCACTTAATAAAGCATTAAAAACACACATGATGCATGATTTAACATAGGTATGAAATAAGAATGTTGTTTAATTTGTTTGTATTGCCTTTTTTCGTTTTTATATGTTGTTACTCAATGCATTCTTTTTTAATTTGTACATAAGTTTAGCTTTAATTCACGTAATCTTTTTAATTCGTTTTAACCTGCACATATCCTTAATTTTACATGAGTTGATTATAAATATTGCGTACAAAAATGAAACTATATAAGAGACGAAATAGGGAAATGAACAATTATTGTGAATGTTATTTATACATTTTGTTAAATTATGTAATACTATAGTGTACTGCTGCTCACACAAGTTTTTTTTTAAATACTTCGAGCATTATCAGGAATAAAGATATTATTATTAAATTATTATTATACTCGCCCGTGTCGAATGCCACAGAACACAACAAAATATTATCTTACCAGTACTTGCCTATCAAAAATGGCCCACTAGCCACTCACCTATAGTGATCAGGCTTCAGTTAAGAAAGCCAGATACCTCACCCATAGAAATTTTGACAATAGGTTGAGGTCGTTTAGACCAAAGGTATCTATTAATTTGCAAAACTGACTAGACACTAATTGTCAACATATGTATGCATCATTGAACATCATGCTTACGTTTTAAAATTATGTTGACATTACCACATTTCGTAGATATTCAAAAAAAAA
>JAHWFP010033626.1:35914-48820 GCA_023313725.1 Lithobius niger | reverse complement strand
CATTTCATACGTTGGGGTTTGATATTTCATACTGAGGCAGTTAACTGATTGGGGTTGGCATTTCATACTTAGGCAGTTAACTGGTTGGGGGTTGTCATTTATTCTGGGGTAGTTAATTGGTTAGGTTTGGTTAGGATAGGTTATGTTAGGTTGGGCAACGAGAGCCAGGAGCATAAGTTGGAACGTTAATTCAGAAGAAAGTAAAAATTTCCATAAACTTTTAGTGATGTGTAAATCGGGTTTTCTGGCTACCCTGCTTCCCTCAAAAAACGGCTGCTAACGCCGCTGATTTAACATGTCTGTGACAAGCATTTTACGCCTTTTAAAAATTTATTTTAGCACTTACGCCTTTTCCCCAGATTTTCTGATACGAAATGGTGTTAAGATGAATAGTGGCGTCGGTTCTTAAAAAATGAAGTAATTTGGCGTGGTGCCCCAATCTGTGATCGATTCTGATGATTCTCCTTCAGCATGGAAGTGTGTTGACATCGCCCCTGTCTATAAGAAAGGTTCTCACCTCGATGCAGATAATTACAGGCCTATCAGTCTAATTCCAGTTGTCGCAAAAGTTTTTGAAAAAATTATTTTAAACCATTTACAGAGTGAACAACTGCACCAAAACAAAAATCCACACCAACACGGATTCACCAAAGGAAAATCCTACAATACTAACTTGCTAACTGGAATCACTGCATGGAAAAGAAACCTGGACAGAAAAATTCCGACTGATGTTATTTATACTGACATCAAGAATACTTTTGGTTCCGTTCCTCATTACCAACTGTTATCCAAACTTAAATCTTGTAACCTTTACCTTTATATTTACAACTGGATTTGTGACTATGCTTTCAATCGCTACCAAAGGGCCACTTTCAGAGGTAAATACTCAAACTGGTTCAAACAGAAAAGTAAGGAACATTCAAGGTGGAAACCTTAGTGCATGGCTTTTCAGTAAATTTGTATAGAATATGCCAGAAGGTCTGTTAGCAGCATTCTCATGTATGCTGATGACATAAAGCTCTACCACAGATCAGATACTATTGAACGCTCTGAAACTCTGCAACAAGATATTCACAAGTTGGAATCCTGGGCACTTGACAATGGCATGTGCTTCCACCCTTCCAAATGTTTCGTTCTACGTATTGGAAAAAAACGTGCTGTAGACTTCACTTATTCTGTTGCCAACCAATTTCTCAAGTTGACTCTGTAAAAGACCTTGGCATTATTATCGATAATGAACTGAAATTTCACTTACAAACTGTGCAAGTGTGTAGACGCCCGTAAAATGTTTTTCGCTTTACGTTCTGCTTTCACAAACTGGAATGCTGACATCACACGGAAATTACATTTAACCTTCATCCGTCCGAAAATTGAACATTGTATACAGGCATGGTCTCGATAGTCCGAAACTGACAAACACAAAATCGAGAAAGTTCAGAGAATGGTTACTCGTCAGTGCAAACAGTTAAAGCTACTTCCTTATGAAGATCCACTTAAACAGTTGGAGCTCCCTACTATGCAGGAACGGAGAATAAGAGGTGATCTTATTTTAACATACCAAATCTTTAAAAAATCGATTGACTTGCCCAGTTAAACCTTTTTTGAATTCTCCAATGTCGGTTTTACTCGTGGACATGCAAAGAAGCTCAAGAAACCAACTTTCAGAACTGACATTGGCAAATCATGTTTTACTGTCGTTCCGTCAGTAGGTGGAATGCTTTGCCTGAGTCTGTGGTGAATTCCACAACGCTCAGCAGCTGGAGAGTCGCTATGACAAACTTTAATCCCTACACTGATGTTACAAGCGTGTGCTTTTTTTCAGTTTCGCTGCCTTATTGTTATTGTTATTGTTATACCCAAAATTATAGTGAAATTTGGGGTAACCGCATTGTACAACACGCAATATGTGTAAAAAAGGCGCACATATATTTCGGGAGTAGCCTAATGTAATAAATAAACAATAGACCGAAACCCCTAACTCCGTTGTAACTAAAGCCTTTCCCGTTGAAATTCTGTCATTACGCAGAATAGATGTAATTGTTCCATGGTAAAACTCTCACCTTGCTTATTGAAGTTCGGTTCAGGGCAACTGACCTAAGTTAGCGTATAATATCAACATCAATAAGCTACTACAAACAACATAAGAACAGCAAAACCAAGAACTATGGCACCATTTGCTTAACCTAAATTTCATCTAGTACGACTGACGTGACCTATAACCTACAGCAATAAGGCGATAAAAAATAAATAAAAATAATAAACTAAAAGCACTGGTCTGGGTCAAAAGAGTGATAGCACGAGCTAGGATAATCAAATAGACTTGAGGTATTCTCTGGGCACGTAATTTCATTAAATCTCAAACTCTGAATAAGGTAAATCATTCATTGTGTTGGCATTTTACCATGTCCATAGTTTCTCAAAAAGCATTATGCATAATATGAACATTGTTTCATTTTGAATAAACGAACGAAATTTTCAACTTTGGGAATGTTGTTGTAATCCGACAACCATCCTTGGATAAAAATTCCACGGATTCCACAGAACGAGCGTAGGGTGTGATTTTGGTGCCCCGTTGGCTAACACGACTATTTCAAGTGCCAAAATTCCAAGGTTCTAGCCAAAGTATTTTCTGGAAGAGAAGGGTACGGTCATGTCTTGTGCTCTTGGCGATTTCGGCATGTAAAATATCCTTAGAATTAATGTTTAGAATTAACTAGAGAAATCGTCCATCCCTCTCTCTAAAACAAGCGTTGAACATACATACAGCATTACCGATGAACATATTAGGATGATTTCTGCCAAGTGCTGTCAACTAAAACAGGGTTTTCTGAGGTACCAAAGAAGACTTCGTTCATTTGTCAACACATCTTGATAAAATGTGTGGTAGCAGAATATTTTCCATCATTTTTGAAACGAACATCAAACATAAATACAGCAATGCCAACTAAACATGTTAGATGATTTCTATCAAATGCTGCCGACTAGAAAATGTTCTTCTGTTGCTCCAAAGAATGAATAGAACAACACACTTAGTTAAAATTCGGTGGTAGCATATTTTGTATTTTTGTATTTGGGCATCAAACAAAAATACAAAATCAGCGACTAAACGTGTTCATTTATGAGTGCTGCCAGCTAGAAATAAATACTTACCAGAGTTCATTCGTCAACACAACTAATACACAATAAAAGCCAACATAGCTCAGTTTTAGTTTAGTTTAATGTAGTACAGACATTTATGAATTTATAAAAAATAAATAAAAGTTTCGTACATTAAGATGTTCGGAACCCTTCAAAATAATGCAGTTTAAGATTCCGCTAGCTTGTATTAGTTTCCATAGTGCAGTATGACCTACTACAGTCTAAACTACTAACTTCTGAAAAATGATGTTACGTGTGAAGTTAACGATGGGTGCACTTTTTCCCAGTGTTGACAGCAAACCTCGTCAAAATACGTCAAGTATTTCCGGAGACATAAAAAAAATCATTCAGCCAAATCAAGGAAAAATGTAAAAAAAAAAAAATAAATAAATCCAAATCAAAAATAAAATTTAAAAAAAATATATATATATAAGAAAAATCAATGAAGAAATCAAGAAAATAACGCTATTTCCATAAGTTTTGACGTTATAAAACGAAAACGAACAAACTAGGACAACGATCTCTGAAGTCAACATGCGTTTAACGTGTTAGGTCAGCCACTAACCACAACAAGAGCAATTTAGGACTGCTTTTAGGAATATTAAACTACTGATGATCTGTTAGTTATGAACGCAGTTAATAAAGCGAACATAACCATTTGCCAGTTTAGTCCTCCCCCCCCCCCCCCGACCAGGGACATGGCGAAGGGCATTTGGTTCGGGAGGGCAGAAAAATCAAATTTGCCGAATCGTCCACAGAATCAAGGAGGTCTGGGGTAACGCTGTGAATTTCCACAGTGGGATCCAGGTGGAAGCTGATGGATTTTTAGGTATTCTAAGGCCTTTCCTGCTTTAAACAATACGTTTCAGACACTTATTGAGTCTCCACAAAAATGAAAGAATAAATAAATCGTAGAGGAAGATCTCCTTTTGAAGCTTGGGTTTATGAACCAAAGTTCTGTAGGATACTAGCTGGCAATGTCGGTGCATAACAAATCTTTATCACTGATCTTTGCTACCCTACAGTATTTACTCTACGAAATCGCAGACTTTGGCTGCTCTCCATGGTAACGGATGCAAGCAGTGTAATGTCATAATGACGCGGTGGACTGGATGGATCAATCGCTTGCGATAAGATAAGAATCCCGGTAGCAAAAAATAGTCGAGACTTAACGGTGCTAATTATTAAAAGTGCAACCGCGATCCATTCTTCAACTGCTCTAGTTCCGGTGCCAGGACCGAAGTCCCAAATACTAAAGTCCCGGCAACCTACAGGCAGTTTCGGTGACGTTCCGACTTGCTCACGAATGGATTTCAGGATCGTGGCATCTCGCGTCCTACCGTGGTTCTGCGTATCCAGACATGCGTCCACCGGGACGTTACCCTCACTCAACGAACGTGGACGAAGGTTTTGCTAAATGTTAGGCGGAAGGCATGCTAAATGGTAGGCAGAATGGCTAAACGGCCAAAACGATTTCTTAACCAACAAAAACAACCAATCGAGGTTCATCAATCTCCTTACTCCCTTCTGTGAGGCTGGTGGTATCAATGTTCTACAAGCATTAGATGATGCAGACGCGCGTATTGTCTGGTGGTATCAATATTCTACAAGTATTAGATGATGCAGACGCGCGTATTGTCTGGTGGTATCAATATTCTACAAGCAATAGATGATGCAGACGCGCGTATTGTCTGGTGGTATCAATATTCTACAAGTATTAGATGATGCAGACGCGCGTATTGTCTGGTGGTGTCAATATTCTACAAGCAATAGATGATGCAGACGCGCGTATTGCCTGGTGGTGTCAATATTCTACAAGCAATAGATGACGGAAACACGCTTATTGCAAGTATTTCGACTCGTTTAATGGAATAAGGAGAACGTGTCACTACAGTTGTTTGAGACACTGACGTCCTAGTGCTATTGGTTTCAAAATCACCACCACAGACGTACATCAGTGAATTCAGGAACAGCAGCGTCATACCTAGACACTATGATGTCCACTAACTTTCAGCATCGCATAGGCGACATGAAAGAGATGTCATGTTCCTCCATGCAATGTCTGATTGTGACAAGTTTTCTCTAAACGCAAAGGACAAAGTTTCAAAATGACAACGATCTCGGGAAGCATGCTAAACTTTTCATGACGCCAAATGAAAATAAAAAAGCTGTGAAGAGGTGGGGGAAGTTCATCCTTCATTTGCATACGGGAGAAACCCTTAAATCGCTAGATAAATTACACGAGTGTCTTTACAGTCGCAAAGTCACAACAGCTCGTTCACACTAGTTTGCTAACCTAGAATCCCTGCCGCCAATTAGTGAAGCTGCTAACAATATTCCTCTCCTTCAAGAACATTTTGAAACGGAAAATCATTATAACAAGAATTAAAAAAAAGCGGTGCTTGCGCGATTAAGGTGATATATTTGAAATACGATTTTGGGGTTCAATGGTTGCATTTACGTAAAAGATGTACAGGGTGGTCCACAAAAAACTGACGACCCAAAATTCTCTAAGTACAACTTTTATAGTTAGCACCTCTCAGAACCAGGAGAGGACAGAAATCAAATCTAATGAAACAATAAGATTTTCATCCTCTCCTGGTTCTGAGGGGTGCTAACTAGAAAAGTTGGACCTAGGAGTGTTTTTGTTTCACATTATGTTTTGATTTGGTGACGGTTAAGGAGTTAAAAGCGAAAAAAAAGGGTGGGGGTGATAAGTGACCTCCCCTTCCCCGTTAGGGAAGTGTTTGAACTTGGTATCATCGCTATTTTTTTTTCAGTAACCCTTCATGTGCAATTGTGCATCCATACCAAATTTCATACTTTTCACACAAAGTTAACAAGCCCTTCAATTGCGGGCGCTAAGCCGCCTTACTATATTGTGTAGTTCACTGTATTAATTTATTTTTATTTTTTTTCGTTTAGACAAAATTTAGACAGAACCGAAGAGTAACTTCGGCGCTGTTGAAGAAATGTTGGCGAGACGGTCGACTACAATCGTTGTGGTTAATGAGAATATACATGTTTTTCATAATACTGTTGGTATTTTTATCTGCAATTTGCAGTTGTGCAAGTAAGTATAATATGGTAAAATTTGAATGTGCTTTCTTCGGTTACAAAATTTTGCTTGTAACTTGCTGATATCTAGACACACGCTAGTGTGTCGGCAACAAGTAGATGAAATTTAATTGTTGGTAGAGTTTAATTGTTATAGCTTAATTGTTATCAGATGGCGGCTCACTAGCAGACTGTGTCTTTTAAATGTAACAAGCTTATGCCTGATTTTAAAATGTTGGTGTAAATTCCTCATGCGGTAGATATCTTTGACAATCGTCAGCGGGGAAGTGCCTTTTTCTAAAATAAGGGTTGCACCTGGAAGCACGTGGCTGTAAAACTGCGCGTAAATGCAAAATTATTATTGTTACCATTGTTTGTATTGTCACCCAACGGTCTATTATAACATGCTTAATTGTTTTCCGCGCGTTGTTTCAGTACTTAATTGTCAGAATACATTGTTTTTGCGAAGAGGCGGCTCACAAAAACAACACATCTCGCTAAGATACGGGAGTCTTTCATTGCAAGAAGAGTTGGAAGCAAAATGCAGATCGTGAGCACAGGGTCCATCCAATCAATTAGGAAAAGTAATGTTTGTTTGAGAACTATGTCAGGACACTGTGCCGAGTTTGCTGGTTATGCTAGACACATGCTAGTGTGATGACAAAAATAGACGAACGGCCAAGTAGATGAAATTAATTGTGATTCAGTGAATAATTCCAGCTTCATTGCATGATTCACATTAACGTTGGAAGGGACAACTGAAGGAGGATGCGATAATTGAGTGATCGAAGCCAACGAAAATCAGCATTTGTTAGCCAGTGCGCTCAATAAAAGGATTGAACAAACTTAAGCATGCGAAGCATGGGCATACAATAAATCAAACCGTGACGTAACGGCTGGTGTAACGGCTAATTAGGCAATGACAAATGTGAAAATTATGAATGATAAAATTTGGTGACATAAAATTCTTCCAGACAAAAAATGTAGAGGTGACGATTAGACCGTGTGATCCTTTGTACATTCACATTCTTATGAAAGTTGTGATATCCACCCAAAACCAAAGCTGGTATAGGAGAAGCCACCAGTGTAAGCAATTAAAATTTAACTTTTAAACTATATTGATTTTCAGTTATATTGTAGAACGAGTTGCTTTCTTATATACTGTATTTAACTTTGAAGTTAGATTGAAGAAAATGTAATAAAAACTAAAGCATTCAAAGAACAATCTTACCGACGCAGCATCGTGTCAACTCTAGCTGTCAGACATGATCGTTATGGCAAAGCGGGCCTCATATGGTAATCAAACAATCTTCGCTTCATGTGGGCGTCAGATTTAATGACATCCGTAGTATTTTTCTATTATGCACAAAATGAGTTTACATTCGTGCAGTGTAAACAGATGTACTCTTTAAAAATAATTTTACCATGACTTTTTGCGGTGCACTACTCCCTTCACCACGCATACGTCTTTTCTCGATGTACAAGTCTTTTTAAAATTACACGTCTTTTCTTGGCGCAGTCCTCATAAAATACAGAAAACAACTTAACAAAAAAACAAAATTGACTTAGGCTGTCGCCACCACAAAAGTTATTTTATGTGTCAAACTATTATGTACGTTCTTAGCTTAGCATTGTTTTTTTTCACCAAAACTGCAACTTTAATTCCCTGATTCTGGCATTTATGGTGTGACTACTCTCTAGACACTGTTGTGACACTACACATCTCGTGTGTAGCACCACAGCCAACACACGATTTGTGTACTAGCAGTACACAGTTTGTGTATAAACAGAACTCATTCTTCTGTACAAAGCATGTGTACCGCCACTTCACAGACTGCGTACTGATGGTACATAAATATGTGCTAGATGTGCTGGTGCCCAGAGAGGTGCACTCTCAGAATTCTTTATCTTTCAGAGAGTAGTGAAGCAGAGATACGTATAGTCCTTACTGGTTACTCAACGTCTTCTTTTCCCCCAAAATAAATGACTTTATTTTAATGTAAGATTCTGGTGTTTATGCTACGCATAGCATATATGCCATAGCGAATCGAATAAATAAAAAGGCTATAGCGAATACCGTAATAAATTACAGTCTGTATTTATAAACGCTGCCATCTCAAAACTCGCGAATTCTGCTAACCAATGAACGTTTCTGTAAGATACAGTGGGATCATCAAGCCCATATTCAGATGGCGAATGCATTGAATGGAAGTTAAAAAAAAAGGAGGGGGGTTGCGTATTTGTATATGATGTAAATCTTAAATCGATACAAGCAGCAAAATCGTAACAAATCCTAACAATGAATAGGTCCTTTAATATATGTTCAAACTTTAGTCTTTACACGCAAATATTTTACAATCCATTACAGACTAATTAAAACCGGCATACGTTCTTTTTACGTGGCAGACGTTAGGGTTTGTCGCAGTGTTAGTTTTGCCGCACACCAAAACTGACAAAACGTCTCACGACAGGACATTTTGTCGAAAGCTGTGTCAGCATGCTGCAGATGTCTCCAAAACCATCGGAATGAGCTGAACGCCACACACCGGATCGACGTTGTCGCGAGACGTCTTAAGCGCCGGTGCACAGGTACGTTTTTTGGACGCGCGGCAATGCTGCGGTACCGCATTTGCGGTTAGGTTTACGTGACATCTGTTGGGTACTGCACACGTATACCTGCGACGACGTTACGTTACCGCCCGCCGCTCGTGCGGTCGTTTCGCACTGCAATTTCCCCTGTCAACGCAGCGGTACCGCAGTGTTACAAAAACGCAATTGCGTCTTTGAGTACCTTGGGTGGCTTAAGCGGCGCACACACCCGTCGTTTACCGCAAAAGCGGTACCGAAAATGGTGTCCAATTTCTAAGAAAAGACGTGGAATTGTTTATTGGGGGAGTATAAAGAACTATCCTGAAATATGAAATGTTGCTGCAGAAATTATTGAAGACTCATTGGGAAGTAATTAAAGCACTTATCCGAATTTTTTAGTTTATCTGCAAAGGGTGTATAACATATTCCCCTGGTACGTCTTAAATTATTACATCAATACCAACATTCGTCGCATTGGTTTGAAAATATATTTTTTGTTCACGAGGTAGGCGAAAAAACAATACCGTCTCATTGGTTTCAAACTATAATTTTTTGTACACTAGGTTAGGGAACCGAACGCGCACATACGTCACCGCAGCGGCACCGCAGCATCGCTACGCGTCCAAAAAACGCACGTGTGCACCAGCGCTTAGGCGCCTTAAAGCGTCTCACGACGACAACAAAGCGAAGCTCCTTCTAGTTTCGTCTGTTGGGGGTCTCTCCACCAGATGCGACGTCTCGCGACGTTTCGCCTTGCAACGACGTTCTGTCGATTTTGGTGTGCGGCCACCCTTAATGACACGGCTTAAAACAAGTGACTTAACATTATGACGATGTTTTTATAAGACAATATTTGTTTTACAGAGTCCTCAAAAATCTGCCGTAGCAATGCTGATTGTTCCGTTAATGGCACCAAGTGCTTACAAACCTCCTCTGGTGGACATTGCACTTGCCAGCCACTGTCAGGATCCCCGAAAATATGTCCACCTATCTTTGAAATTCTGTTTGGAGGGAACAACTTTACAAATCATCACCGTTTTAAAGTCAAAAGAATGCAGGAACTCAATAAGTACAGTTATGTACGAGTCCCCAATGAAACTAAAGGTAAGTTAAGACTGATGTCGCTAATTTACTATAATTACACTAACATTACAAAGGTGTAAACAGTCAGCTGTATTTTTAATGCTATAGTAGGTCATATATCTGGAATCCGTGACCATTGGGTGCATTATTCTTTTTTTTTTTATCACTGATTTACGGACTGAAAACAATTTAGAAAAAATACGAGCTGTACATTTTTGAGGAAACATGGCATTAAACTAGAGTGCATTTTGAATACCCAGTAACACCATAAAATAAGCTATAGAAGGATATACAAGATTTCTTTTTTTCCCGCAAATCGGACCATACCAAATCCATTGGCGTGGTAATTAGACTGGGCCTCGAATTTTCAATATGGCTGTCACCAATTTAGTCATAAAACTCAAATTGAGTTTATTTCTAGTCAATTAGAATGATTGAGGTTGTTGAGGTTGATCTGATCGAAAGTGGGGTATTTCGCACACTACCATCTATTTTCTTTCTCAGTAGTATTCTTCAGTCTAGTCTTCTTTCCGTTGACTACCTTATTGATACATAACAACTAGTTTTTTGAGAGTTTTAGCGACGATATTTAGCCGGTTATAGAAGACGCCAATACCGTTACAAATGTAACAAGAATTTCGTAAAGAAATATAAAAACTGCTTATGCAAAAAATCGCAACATTATTATTTTCATAGACGAAAGACAAAGTTCTCTATTGGGCTAAACTTTACATTAGGCACATACTCGATATTCTTACGATATTGATTCCAAATGGCTCCAACACCTTCCTAAATACAGAGACAGTAGGTTTTAGGGCGCGGAAATGTGTTAAAACGACTTAAAACAGTAGATTTCTAGTGCCACAATCCGTACATCTATACGGTGTTTGCGTTCGCTCGCAGGGCTGGCATGGCACCTTATATTTTTTTTTCGTAAACCGTTTCATTAGGCGGGTTTTTATTGTCAGTTTCGTGTGGTTTTGTGTGGTTTTGTTGTTATTGTCAGTTAGGTTAGGCAAGTTTGGTGTTTAGCATTTCATACTGTGAGGTAGTTAACTGGTTGGGGTTTGGCATTTCTTACTGGGGCAGTTAATTGGTTATGATAATGATGATTCAACGAGTTTTCGCAATTTGGGATCAATTTGTAGTGCCTTCCGTGAAAATTAAAGGTAGGCTTTTTTTCTTTTTTTCGAATTTTGGGCCATGTGCGTAAAGGGAACATGGAAAAAAAAACGGGCTTTCGTCCGATTTTTTTAACGGACTAAGAATTACCTGCTGATTAATGTTTTCCTCTTCCATTTTTGGGGCAAACGCAGCGTTTGGCCGTGGTGAAGGTGCAAAGTTAACACCGCGCCGGAAAGCACGAAACTGGGCCAAAGTCCGGCAAGTGAAACGTCAAGCCCCAACCAGTTCATTACCTCAAGTGAAATGCCGAAGCCGGTTCCTAACCTAACCTTACCGACAATGACAACAAAACCACACGAAACTGACATTAACAACCCACCTATCTGAACAGTTTATGGGAAAATAATATCAGGTGAGAACATAGAAGGAAAACGGACTCTCGTCCGTCAGCGCAAAGAGTGCGGCTTTCAATAATTTCTGACGGCCAAACGATGTCTTTGCCCCAAAAATTTTATGCGAAAATGTTGTTCAGTTGATCATTTTACGTCATTCTAGCTCAAGGAGAGATCAATCGTTGAGGAGTTCTTATTCTTCCCATAAGCCACGTAAAATAAACATGGTCCCGCTATTGTTTATTTTACTATCGAAAGTGATTGTGGAACGAATTTATAATTCTGCCTTTATTGTGTAGCGCTGCCCCTACCTTTTAAATCCGTTAGCTATGCACCTAGTATGCACTATCCCGTTGCCTCACACGTATGTCGAATTGATACTTCAAAAACGGTTACACTAAATAATCGGTTACACAATAATTGCCTGATTAGCAAGAGCCACATAACTACCCGAATTGCCAATACGCATAGAATACTGGGAGAGCCTTGCCGACGAACCGTAAAGTAGCCGCCATTTTTTTTCCAGTGGTTCGCCAATAGCCAGATAGAATTCCGTTTTCCGTGCATGTTGTCAAAACCTGAAATAAGCTGGGCCAGTTCCGTTTCAACTTTTTTTTCATACAGAAACATAAATGGCAAACATTTTTAGTCATGGACCTACAACCCTTCATATGCAAACGATTTAACCATAAACTCTTCAATACCAACGCCTACAATTTGCTGGCACGTCTTCTAATCGAAATCATGATAAATCGACTAATATTTCAGTCACTTCCGGCCAGTGCTAAAGGTGATAGGCATGACCCGTTCAACTTGAGTGGGACGTGACGTCATTAACCAATAGCTCACGTCCATTATGCATTATATGCATAAACAGTTAAAAATGGTAAAGCCACTTGAATACAGCAATAAGATTTTACGTTGACTAACCACTACAACAAAAACAGTGTGTTATTCTGAAACCTTTCGGAAATGTATCTTCGTGGTTCTTTCCTGCTTTGACATCCATTCCGTTAAACCTTAACTCAAAGATAAAACGAGTACGTTTTGGTTTTCTTAGTTATTATTACGCATATGAACGCTGCCGGCTCATTTTTTTTTATACAGGGTGGTCCACAAAACACTGAGAACCGAACATTTTCCAAGTCCAACTTTTCTAGTTAGCACACCTCAAAACCAGGAGAGGACAGAAATCAAATCTAATGAAAAGAAGATTTCTGTCCTCTCATGGTTCTGAGGGGTGCTCACTAAAAAAGTTGGACTTGGAAAATGTTGGGTCGTCAGTTTTTTTGTGTACATAAACAGAAAACTTTCACGAATTAAAACAGTGACATATAAAGCAAGCATTGTTTGGAAGGTCCCTTACTTTCCCAACGCTGAAAACGCGCAGCGATATGTCACATCACCACACTTATCGTCATTAAGTGCACATTATAAATAATTTGGAATCGTTAATTATTGGAGAGCAATTAGTGGCATCATTACGCAAACAAAACCGTGAACTAACAAGGTAACAAAAACC
>JAHWFP010033626.1:24494-35814 GCA_023313725.1 Lithobius niger | reverse complement strand
GTTGGGCACTGCGTTTTGACATTCTAATGCTACAAAATAAAGATCGGGAGGCTGTGTCGGGCGACATTGCGTCTATTACCATAAAGCATATGATAACCATTAACTGAATATACAAGGTAGTTTTTTTTTGGTTGTTTAGGGTGGACACCGAATAAGTTCTTGCAAACGGGAAAAAGGGGGCAGAGAGAAGACGGGAGGAAAAGGGCAACTTACAGGAACAAGAATTGCCTGTCGTAGTCAACCTTCAGGCAATACCGACCGAAAACTGGGAAACAACCGCGGGCGAAACAAATCCCTGGCCGAAACAAAACACTAGCGAAGCCGGGTACAAATGCTAGTAAGCAATAAAAATGCACTGTACCGGTGCTCTGGAAAGTGCGCTGCATCAATGCTGTGGTACTGCACTTCACAAAACCACCCAGGTGTATAATTGTGAATTAATTCTTTAGTACGCAATTATGTGCGTCCTCTCAGTACTTATCAGCAATTGCGTAATCGACAATACCATTCACCTCGGCAAACCTTCACCCCTTTTAATCGTTACCGTGCTTATGCATTGCTGCCATGTGAAGAGGGATCCTTTCAATACGTGATCCTCCTCGCGACTGTAGAATACAATTAATTGAACAAAAAACGGCTTTACCGTTTAGAAATAAAGCATTAGAGTTCGTACCCCCTGAAGGTACACAAATAAAAACGAAATAAAACAAATTACAACAAAATTAAAACCAAACCAAAAACCTTTAAAAGACGTGACCAAGTTGAGAATGGTTCGGTCTATACGCAAAAGGGAGTATCAAATTGTGGAAAACCAATTTCTTGTTGACGTGCCACTTTATTACACATCTGCATGGTAGTCTAATACACAATTTTAAAAAAAGGAGTGATATCGTATCAAAAACCAAAACTGGTAAAAGGGGCCGCCAAGTTCCGAATGGTTCGGCCCTTCAAAGGAGTGGTATCAACACACCAAAACTAGAGGTCGACCAAATTTCGGTTTTGGTTTCGAAATTGGCAAATTTTCAGTTTCGGTTTTGTTCTGGTTTCGACCATGAAATTAATAGCTCAGTTTCGGTTTCGGCCGAAACCGACGAATTGGTTTCGGTTACGGTTTCGGTTTCAGTTGAATCTTAAACTTCAGTTTCGGTGAAGCCGAAACCTCTTCTGCCTCCCGGCAGTAGCCGATTTCCGTATAGACTAACCAGACTGTAGCCTAGTGGTGCAGACATCCAAGGGGCAACATCACAGATCGTGATTGCATCTGCCATGTTAATATAATTTTTTTTTAAATCCAAACTCAAACATATTTAAATGGCTTCGTTGTACTGGAGTTTGTGCTCTGGACTGACACGAATAAAATAAAACTAGTTTTAACATAAAAAAAAGAATAGTGACGAAAAAAAATGGGTTTCCCAGCATAGGGGTGGAAAATTGGTAAACCGGGCTCTGCCTCCCGGTCCAGAATAAGGCTACGAAAAAAACACGCATGCATAATTTTATTCGTGTTTTTTGTCTAATTATTAAGATTGATATTATTCAGGTTTGGTTTTGGTTCCGGTTTCAGTAGTGCTTTCGGTTTCGGCCGAAACAGATTCACTGATTCCAGCAGTGGTTTCCGAAACCGAATTACCAGTTTCGATAGTGATTTCGGTTTCGGCCGAAACCAAATCACTGGTTTCGGCAGTGGCTTCGATTTCGGCCGAAAGTGAAAACACTGGTTTCGGTCGACCACTAACCAAAACATTCGTCAACTTAATCGCACCGAATAATACTTTGGACGTTAAATGAAAACTTGAACATTGCTACCAAAAGTAGCAATGTTCTAGTTTTCATTTAACCTTTGAACTATTAAGCGGTACGATTAACTTGGCGAATGTTTTGGTGTGTTGATATCACTCCTTTGAAGGGCCGAACCATTCGGAACTTGGCGGCCCCTTTTACCAGTTTTGGTTTTTGATAGGATTAGAGTTCACTTGAACGCAACGAACTATAATTTGTATTCCAATACCAGGGAACAAGGACCTGTTTTTGCTCAATGGTTATATCAGAAAGTAAACGTAGTTTATGTGTGAAAAGTCTATAATGTTTCGGTGTTAGTCCGTGCGCGCATAATTTGTGTTTTATTCAGACTTTTTTTTTTATTATTTGTCTGTGTTTGTTGTTTTATATGAAGTTTGTTTCGTGTGAGTGGCTATATGTGTATTTTCAGTGCATTTATAATCTGTAAAACAAGTAGACTCCTAGTTAAGGCAGTTATTTTCCTGTGTTTTTGTTAGGTTTCAGTTTTAGCTCCACTTCGTTTGAGTAATTACGTGTTCATTTTGTTTGGGTATTTCTATCTCTCAATTTTGTAGGCGTATTGCTGTTTACGGCATCGGTTTTGTATGCGTTGTGGGTTTACGTTCTGGAATTCAAATTATAGTTCCAGTGAACTCTAATCCGTTTTTATTTGTGTACCTTGACAGCTGTGAGTATGGGATACGAACTCTAATGCTTTTTTCCTAAACGTCGAAGCCGTTTTCTGTTCAATGGTCATGCTAGCTGCAACATTGGGATCATTGTTTTTACATAGTTCTCTAACGCGTCTATCTCCAAGCAAGTGCCACGCACGAAATTTCCAAGTAGGCGTAATAGAAATTTATAGAAATTTCTGTTTTTCTGAGAATTTTTGTATTTCCTAACGATAGATAACAGACTGTCCGGCATTCGTCACAACTCTTGCTAGAATCTTGTTGCTCTTGCTTGAGCCGAGCTTGTAATGCAGATTGAGCAATGGGAATAGAAATAGAAGCACGTGTTCGTGCCGGAGTTCGTTTTTTTTTTTTTTGGGGGGGGGGGGGGGGGGGGGGGGGAAAAAACTGGGAAAAAAAATTTGAAAAAAATGCCCGTGGGAGCGGGGGTGGAACCAAAACTTTTTAGTGCGAGTTCATGGGGGGACTAAAAAGTATTCCACCACAAACTTCCAATTCTCTCCCCACCATCCCCTGACAAACTCTTGAGTGGCCCCTAAAGATTAAACATTTTTTTAAAATATGCATTTCCTATTTCGGGACCATCTGAGTATTAATATTAGTACCCCTTTAATTTGGAAAATTGTGGTTTCCTCCCAACCAAGGCATAGAAATAGTAACAACCCCCCTTCCCCACGCCCCATATAAAAAAAATACTTCCAACAAACACGTGAGTTTAGGCCCAATTATTGCACACTATTCCGCTTCATTGGTCATGGTAGCAGGACATCTGTTGCTATCTCGTTTTTAGTCATAAAAACACCGTGGGCAAACGCAACCAAGAATATCACGGTGAACAACTGTGAATTTTCTCTCATTTAGTCGAGAGGTGATGGGAAGTTCAGTCTAGAGAAGGAAAACTGCCGGAATAAAATCAAATGCTTCTTTCAGAAAAATATCTCAAAATAAATCCTTTTCTTACCTTTATTAACACCGCCGGTAAGCCGTGTATATTACGGAGTCGTTTGCGCACGAGAATTTTCAGAAAATGAACAGGCGGAACGGAATTGAGTTTGAGGAGCGAATAACAATGTCAAAATGTTACAATGCTGTAACATATAACAATAGTTCAACAAAGAGGCGAGGCGCCAAGACGGGATTGGCGCTCACTCGGACAAGATGCAACGATGCTTGGGCGTGGGAAAAATAAAATTGTCGTTGCATCTTTTTTGAGTAATTAGCATTGTTAGCCAGAGATAGGTTAGCCAGAGATAGGTTAACCAGTTGTAGCGAACCAAAATGAAATGGTCTTGTTTTCGCTTAAATGTTCAAGTTTTAATCCATAGGGCGCGAAGTCCTTAATTTTGAGGCCTGACGACCTCAAAATTTGGCGGCCAACATGACTGAATGACCTATTTATTTCTTCAATGCATGTTTCGGGAAGGCAGTTGAATTGTTTCCGCGATGGTTTGCCACGATATTGCATCTGCCTGCATTAATGCAAAATCAACTCTCCATCGAGATGACCCATGCTAAATCTAGAAACACGCTAGTGTGTTGCCATCAAATAATACCCATGCGACAAAGCTTGGGCAGAACCTGGACATAAATGCGCATTTTTAATGTTCCGTTTTTTTTGCAAACAAAATTGGGTAGGTAGTGGAAAATCCGTACACATGATAGACCAGACCGTAACATTTACAATAAAAAGGAAGCGAAAAAAGCCAAAAATAATTAACTGAACAAAAAACAGCTTCGTCGTTTAGAAAAAAAAAACCATTATAGTTCGTATCCCCATACTCAAAGTTATTAAGGTACACAAATTAAAACGAATTAGACTTCACTCGAACGGACCGAACTAAAATTTGAATTCCAATTCCAGGGAACAAGGATTGTGACATATCAGCCTCCATGAACACTCATACATGTACATTACTAATCAAACGAAACGGTTAGAAATTTCGCACACAAACAATACAACATGTACACGCAAATGAAACAGAACGAAAACTGAAACCAACACACACACATACAAAACAGCCACCATAAACGGCAAAACGCCTACAAGTTTGAAAGATTAACCATACATACACAAAATGAACATGTTATTACGCGAACTAGAACTAAAACAGAAATCGTCAAACATAAATACAGGTTAAAAAAACTGCGGTTACTTGGAGTCTGCTTGTTTCACAAATTATTAATGCACACAAGATACACATGTAGCCACTTACACGAAACAGACTTAAAATATGTGTAAAACAAACACAGACTAGTATAAAAAAAGCCTGTGCAATACACAAATTAAGCACACACACACGCCGACGCACACAAACATTAAACATTTCAAACACAAACATCATTTGCTTTCTTTACATAATCGTTGAGTAAAACCAGTCCTTGTTCCCTGGAATTGGAGTTCAAAATATAGTTCGTTGCGTTTGACTGAACTCAAATCCGTTTTTATTTGTGTACCTTCATAGCTGTGAGTATGGCGATAACGAACTCTAATGCTTTTTTTCCTTTACGGAATAATATTAGAATGCCGAGGCTTTGTTCATGGACCATACGGCTGAAGGTTGCCAAGCCTACAAAAGGTGTGCAGCAAAGCCGAACCTGTAATGCTGCTCTAAATTTTCCGTGAGATTTTTTTTTCACTTTTAAATAGGCATATTTCGTGGGACAAAGAGTAGCTGAATTTATAACCTATTTTTTTTTTTTTTTTTTTTTTATCTGCTGTAAAGTCGTCAATATTCGTTCTTAAATGCCGTACGGCAGCGCTCTTCTATAACACTTTCACGTGTAAATTGATACCTTGTGAGATTGTAACATTTCCGAACCGTGCACAACAGGAGTCAGGAGACCATTATCGAAAGTAATAGGATCGACCGAACATGACGTTTGTAATTCGTCCCTCGAAGAGAATATAGTTGGGCCAAGGTACGACACGGGAAATTTAAAATCGACAAGTGCCGAGACCCTTGCCACTTTAGACTCCTTAGGTCTGTACACCAATTTGTCGATTCTGCTATCTTGACACGAAACCTAATCCTTTATATTAAAAAGTCACTCGTAGTACTATTCTCCGATTGAGTCTCTGTGGTCGTTATATGCTGGACCAGAACCTTACTATTGTCTTTTACGCCACTTTCGAGCGGATCCCTTTATGCTGGTAAAACCTGGATTAAATTTCGTGTTTTCTTTCGTATTTTGTGAAGTTGCTGATACGAGAAAGAAATATCTCTTTGGTTTCCTGTGGAATAGATTGCTGCGTACTGGAACAGATAGTAAACCCAAAATCATAGAAATTTCTTTTCAATCAGTCTAAGTTACTTGTGTCGAAGCATTTTTGTAAATTTTTTGACTTTATAACGGGACTCGCTTTTCTCGCCGTACTTTAAATCCTCTCTAAAATGCTACCCACCCAAAACCAAAACTAGCATAAAAGGCCGCCAAGTTTCCAAAACGGAAGGTAGTGATATCACTCAACCTAGGAAAGGCCACCAAGGTTAATCCTATTATCCAAGTTAATTGCACAACATAATACTTTGGACGTTAATGAATACTCAAAGATTGCTACTGCGAGTAGCAACTTTCTAGCTTTCATTTAACTTTCGAACTATTTGTCGGTGTGATTAACTTGGCTAATAGGATTAACCTTTAAGACCTTTCCCTAATTGAATGATATCACCGTATAGGCATTCCATCTATATATTCCTTGAAGTAATTCATCATTGGCACACTGGCTGAAATGACTCGGAGAATTTATGTTAGCACTATTTAAAATCACACTCCATCCCACCGCTGAGTGCCAACCATGAATCACAAATCTAAACTTAATAAAGTATAACCTGACCATGCGTCCATCAATTAATTATGGGCCTTATCCATTAATTAGGATTGTCTGGGTTGTCTAGATGTATGAAACTGAAGTTAAGCGGTGCTGCTTATATTTCGATAACTTCATCCAAGTTGTGCCATCTTCAACTGGCTAATCTTTGTGATGCGCCTGTCTATGCCGACCTTTAAGTGGTGTTATTGTGTGCGTGTCGTAACTTGAGTCTTGCAAGTATTTTGTGAGCAGCTACGTCTTCCTGGAGGGGGTGGCTTTAGTCGATGGCCGCCATTGTTTTTGTAACCATCTTGGATATCAACAAGGCACTTTGCTACTGAAAACGTACAATCGATTATCTGTGTTCGTTCTGTGGAGAACTCAAGATAGGCCGCGGGCACTATAGGCTACATCTACCATGGATTGTCACTACGTTGCAGTAAGTAAATTCCTGTAACCCGTGGAGTCCCCCAGGGAGCAGTCTTGGGACCATTGCTATTCTTGATCTACACCAATGATCTTAAGTATAATGTTGACGTCTTTTCGGCTGTGAAAGAATGGTCCAATGACTGGCAACTGCTAATTTCGGCCAACAAATGTGTATAAAGTACTACAATTACCTCGAAAAAAAATGAGAACTTACAATATTGAGACAAAAACAATGCATTGTACTACATTGAACACCTTGGCTAGGCGTCATCAGCTCTGCTGATTTGAAGACAACCTGTCACATCAACAGTATCGTAAAAGCAGCCGACACTCGAAGGATATTGGTCCGACGATGTTCCCGGTCACCTGACATTGATATCTTGGTGGAGCTTTTAAAGACGTATGTTAAAACTTTACAGGATTATGCCTCCCCAGTTTGGTCTCCTCATCTCACCAAGGCCATCGAACACATTGAGCCAGTGCAATTACGTTATACCAAGCTTCTATCTGGTCCCTTTAATAAATCATATCATGACCGACTGAGACTGCTGAAACTTCAATCTCTCAAGTTACGTCCGCTTACTGCTGACCTTGTACTTGCATGGTCTGTTACACGATCAACAGGATATTGACGGTGGCCAATTTTTTAATGTACGAGTGTGCAAAAGGACAGGTGGACATAAATGTAAACTTGTTGTGAATCGGGCTAGGGTGGACTGCCAGAAATACTTCAGTATCCGTGTTGTAAATATTCGAAATTGTCTGCTATCTGAGATCGTTTTATCGCCTACCATTATCAGTTTTCGACGTCTACTTCAGGTTAACCTGTCATCTTTTAAGGGTTTTAAATTTTCTCACCTACTTAGGTTTAGTGGGAGTTTCAATTTGGCTGCGTGGGGCCTTCGTATTCCTGTTGTTTTTTCAACAAATCCTGTATTACTATTATTATTATTAACGCAACGTGCATGAGGTGAAAAATACACGATGTGAAAGCACACAGTTGATCAGAACATGCATACGGACACACGTGAGGACACACACATGAATGTGACGTGGGAAAGAGAACGAACTTGACGTGACAGAGGGGAAAACGTATGTTGCTAAATATGTTGTTATAAATAGACAAAGAAATGTTCCAAATATGTAAGTTAGTAAATACAGCTATTAGCGAATAAATTTCGCAGGTGTGCTCCCCTAATTAACAAAAGAAAATTTTAATTTACAAGAATACTTAATAATTATAAAAAAATTTGCATGAAGTAAAAATTCAGAAACGAAAGTAATAAGGCTTACAACACAAAGAACCCCAGTATGTTGCTCGTGTTAACTCCAAGCTAATTGGGAAAACTACGGCGCGATGGACATACCTCTTCAATTTATATGATGTGAAGATGAAAAAAAAACAATGTGGAAAAGTCCCTTTTTTGGGGAGGGGAGGGTGTGATGGAGAAGAAAAGAGCAATACTTCTGGGTAGGTACTGCAACATGGAAGCTGAAATACGTAATAACATTTTTTTTTAAAGCACCGTGTGCATTACCTAAGCAAAGAAGTTTGATTTTGTGAATCTAATTCCTTCTAAAGACGCGATCAGGCTAATTTGTCTAATATGAAACTAAAGACCCAATCCTCTTCGCTATTTGAAGTCAAAACAAATCCAAAGTACCCTTTGACTTTATATAATAAAACGCTAAGTTATCCCACCAAGTACTAGTTTGAAGCAAACTAAAATTTAACAAATTACTAACTGGAGTTGCGCAGCTGCAATCGTCCTAATTCTTACCGAAGAAAATCTCCATAGCTGAAAAGAATTCACTGCTATCTTGCAAAAACATGTAGCAATGATGTAGGTAAATAAAAAACAGATGAAATCAGCTCTAGCTACAGACTATTTTAATTCGGCCAATAATTTACTTACTAAACTCCGTGTATCCTTCTGTTTTTTTCAGATGATCCTGGTTTGAGACAATTGGTTTGCGAGTATTCCTACGATTGCCCTGATTATGATGATGTATGTATTAGAACGCCGCGTGGATGTCGATGCCGAGACAAATTATATTTAGACCGATACACGTACTGTCAGGAACGTAAAAAGGAAACTAAGCCAAAAGGTAAGAATATTGTTACACTGTCAAGAATATATAAGGAGTGAGAAACTCTAAACTGATTCAGTGTATAGTAGGGACACCCTAACTGTGCACTCTTGGGGGGAAGATCGGGGTTTGCATAGGATAACCAACGGCGTCGAGTGAGTTCTGCCAGCAATCAACGAGTTGCCCGAACTCCCGAGACGCCGTTGGTTATCCTGCTTATACCAACTGCATGTTATTCGAGTTGTGGCTGCAGCAAACAACAAATCGTGCTGACGTTCTTTAATTCACAAGCTTAACAAGGCAATGTTTACACAAATACAGCATTGTTATTGCTTGTTTGGTAAAGTGTTCTGTACTCGTGTTTATTGATTGTAACTCGATTCCGAAGTGCCCCATCACCGTTCATACCACGGAAACTCAACGACGAATAGCCCCTTCAGACAACTTCTTTTAAATTTTTTTTTAAGAGAAGTTGTTTGAAGGGGTTATTCGGCGTTGAGTTTCCGTGATATAAACGGTGATGGGTTACATCGAATCTAGTAACAATCAAGAAATAAAAGTAGAGAACCTTTGTTGGCTAACTGGCTAATTCGGCGTTGTGCGATGACGGATGCTTTCGGAATCTTGGACAGTGAAGCTGTGGGATAATAAACGTGTAATTAGAGGACGGAGACCCAAATGGACCACGACAGTGACAAACACTGCCCATTTATTAATATTGATTACGTGTACACGTGTTCGGTAAATAAACATGTATTTGAAAGCTCTATATTTAACAAATAAATTTAAAAAATAATAAAAATGACGGTTGTTTCAACATGGTCAGCAATAAGCTTCTCTGGGAGGCAACCTTCATCGGGTAGGGTGAGAGCTATCCATGAACTAATTTGTTTTAGTTTTCAAGTAGAACCGGTTAATATTTACAAGTAGAATTGGTGTTGAGTGGTTGTAGTGTTGTGTTTCCATGGGTATTTTATGATTTTGTTGTATTATCCTAAAGTATTTCAAATCGGTGTCGGATTGGGAAGGGTCGGGTCTCTCCGGGAATATGTATTGCAGGGGCCTTGGGGCCCCTGACATGCGGGGAAGGGGGGGGGCCTAGCCTTGGAGGTCTGGGGAGCACTGTAATGTTCTCCAGCAGCCACGGCAAACTACCTTATTTTTTTTAAATTGGTTACTTTGAAACGTTTTCCTGAAAATTAGAAATGTAATTTTTGTACGTTCAGTTTACAAGGGCCTCTTGTATTGAGAATGTGTGTTTGTGTGTGTGTGTGTGTGTGTGTGTGCGGGGGGGGGGGGGGGGGGAAGGAATGCCGAGCACTGTTCCCTTTTGAAAAAAAAACTGGCAAGAAATTGCAGCGTTTTCGTGCTACTTAGAGATGCAATTTTTATACAACTCCCGGGAATCCTCGGGTTACCGGGCGGCCTAATCCGACACTGTTTCAAATGAAAATAAATTAAGGTAAAATTAACAAATAAACACTGTAGTCTAAAGCTCTATATTTAACAAATAAATTTAAAATACGACAGACGGTTGTGTCCGTACAGCTAGCATTAGGCTTCTCGGGGAGGCGACCTCCATCAAGTAGGGTGAGAGCTATTCACCAACTGATTTGTTTTAGGTTTCAGCATACCTTATTAGCTCAGCGTTAGCATGTGGTTCGAGTCATGTCTGCGTTGCTGTGGTTATGATTGATAGGGTATTTTATGAGTTTGTTGTGTTACGTTAACGCACCTCAAATCAAATAAATTAACGTTAAATCGGTCGGAATAACAAAGAAATATTACTCAAAAATTGGTTTTCTTATATTAATTATAAGTATTAAAAAAAAGTGGTAAAAATAAACATGAAGAAGCATAAAATTTGCTCCTGTCATTGCATTCAAGCTCGATTTCGAAATACCTCTTCAGACGACAACGAAACTATTCCTTCGACAAACTTCCCTTAGGTTCGTTGTTGGGAGAACGTGCTAGTTAGTTCTCGGAGAATCCACTAATGGGTTCTCTCGACAATGGCTTTGTAACAATGGTTCATTGCTCGGAATCCACGCCGAGAACCATATGCGTGTGGTGGTATGCATAGTCATGGTTTTTCGATCAGCGTCTTTTGGGTAAAGGTTGGGAATCTTCCATTCTACGCACATCAAAAACTTCATTTACACCAAAATAGTTTTCAGATGGCGCTTGCAATCACAAACGGCCATAGTATTTGCTAAAATCGCATTGTTTTGAGTTACGCATTGCTGTCGATCCTACGTGTTTTGTCCAAAAAATACCGAATAAATGCATTGTTCCGGCCAGAAAAAATTTATGTGATGCCTAGAACTTGTATAAACAGAATAACGATGACAAAATAAATATAGTACATAACGTTTAATTAGAAAAAAATATTTAAATCAAGCTACAAAAAATATTGATTGGATAATGCTCGACAACAATAAAAACTTTTTCATTGTTGTGTATAAGAACATATGTCACTGAAGGCGGATGAATTCTCCATTGTTGACGCCAAAGAGTC
>JAHWFP010033626.1:1076-24094 GCA_023313725.1 Lithobius niger | reverse complement strand
TCTAATTAAACGTTATGTACTATATTTGTTTTGTCGTCGTTATTCTGTTTATACATGTTCTAGGCATCACATTAATTTTTTCTAGCCGGAACAATGCATTTATTCGGTATTTTTTGGACAAAACACGTAGGATCGGCAGCAATCCGTAACTCAAAACAGTGCTATTTTAGCAAATACTATTGCCGCTTTTGATTGCGAGCGCCATCTGAAAACTATTTTGGCGTAAATGAAACTAGAAATGGAAGTTTCCCCAACCTTTACCCAAAAGACGCTGATCGAAAAACCATGGCATAGTATAACCAACGGCGTCGAATGAGTTCTGCCAACAATCAACGAGTGGCGCAGCCACGAGTTATTGTTGGCAGAACTCCCGCATATTGTTCGAGTCGTGGCGGCAATAAAGAACAAATCGTGACGACGTTCTTTAATTCAGAAGCTTGACAAGGCGACTGTGCGTGCAACAATATTTACACAAAGACAGCATTGTTGATTGCCGAAGGGTTCTGTGCTCGTGTTTATTGATTGTAACTCGATTCCGAAGTGCCCCATCACCGTTCATACCGCCGAAACTCAACGACGAACACCCCCTTCAGACAACTTCTCTTTAAAACATTTTAGGAGAAGTTGTTTGAATGGGCTATTCGGCGTTGAGTTTCCGCGGTATGAACGGTGATGGGGTACTTCGGAATCGAGTAAGAATCAAAAGATAAAAATAGAGAACTTTTGTTGGCTAACTGGGTTATTCGTCGTTGTGCGATAACGGATGCTTTCAGAATCTTGTACAGTGATGCGGTAAGACAAACGTGTAAATACAGGACGGAGAGCCAAATGGGCTCCATTACTGATAAATAAACATGTAAACAAATAAATTAAAAAATAATGAAGAATATGACCATGACGGATTCTTGCGTGATGACGATGACTTCAAAATGTTGAACAACGATGTGGTAAAAAAAAATTAAAATTAGGACTGACTGTTGTGACAGCATGACTAGCATTAGGCTACTCTGGGAGGCAACTGCCTTCACTGGGTAGGGTGAGAGTTATCCATCAAATAAATAAAAAATAATAAAAAATATAGCAGACGGTTGTATCAGCATGGCTAGCATTAGGCTTTGCTGGGAGACAACCTTCATCGGGTAAGGTGAGAGCTATCCACTAAATAAATTAAAAATAATCAAAAACATGACAAACGGTTGTGTCAGCATGAATAACATTGGAATTCTCTAGGAGGCAACTTTCATCGGGTAGGGTGAGAGCTGTCCACCAAATTAACGTAAAATGTGTAGGAAAAACAAATAATAAAAAAACAAAAGTATGTCTGATGGTAGTATGTCAGAGGTAACCTTCATCGGGTAGGGTGAGAGCTATCCACCAAATAATTTGTTTTCGCTTTTAAACAGAGAATTGGTTAATATTTACTAGCAGAATTGGTGTAGAATTTACAAGTGTTGAATGGTTGTAGTGTTATATTCCGTTAGGTATTTTTTTTTTTAATTTTGTTGTTATGTTACCGTATTTCAAATACAACTAAATTAACGTAAAAAGTGTAGGAATAATAATAAAATATTGCTCATAAATTGGTTTGGTTATTTTACTCATAGTATAAATAAATATAAAAACAAGCAGTGCTAAGCATAAATTTGCTTGTGTCGTTGTATTCTAGCTTGATTCCGAAATACCCCTGCAGACAACAATAAAACTTTTCCTTCGACAAACTTTCCTTATTTCATTGTTGGCAGAACCCACTAGTGGGTTCGCTCAGAATCCACTAGTGGGTTCTACCAACAATGGCTTTCTAAAAATGGTTCGTTGCTCGGAATCCACGACGAGAACCATACGCGTGTGGTATAAGTATGGGTTATGCGTATAGGTATGCGTGTGGTGTAGGTTTCCTAGGAGTGAGATATAACAATGTCGAGGCCCGCAGCGCCGCGCTATTGTTGTATCTCTCCGAGGAAACTATCTGATAACCTATTTATCACCCAATTTCACGTTCTCAGTCCGACAACAATAGTATAGCACGCACACAACAAAATGAATCGTGCTGACGTCGTTCTTTTGGTCAGAAAGTCGACAATGCGACAAAGATGTCATTGTTGGCAGCATTGTTATTCCTTCTTTAGTGAAAGGTTCTGTGCTCGTGTTTATTGATTGTAACTCGATTCGGAAGTGCCTCGTCACTGTTCATACCACTGTATTTTTCCCCATGGTCGGCGAGTGCTAGTATTGTTTCCCCTGATATTGTGCTTATTGTAGCACTTTTTGTCTCCTTGCAAGCATATCTCCTCTCTCTCTCTGCCGTCTCACTCCTTTTTTTCCCGCTTCTTCTTTTTTTTTTCTTGTTGGCTGAAGAGAAAGCTAAGGGCATGGAAGTTGTTTTTTAACGCTTTCCCTGTTATAGGCCGGCCATCTTGGTTGGCACTTCTAGTGAGGTTTGACTATGCCTCTCACCTACTGTACGTCAACTCGTATGGTTCGTACCGTTTTATTAATGAACGTTTCCTTAAAGCATGTTACGTTCAGTTGCTGTGAAGATGAAGATTCAACCCAGATATGGTAAAGCGGAGTTGGCCTAGCCCTAACGTCAGGTTGTGTATTTGTCCGTCTGCTCCTTGGAAGCTAATTAATGATAACTTTGATTTAACTTTGATTAGAGAGGAAGAGGTGAAAAATGTGAGAGATAAAATAGTTGGCCCAGATGTTGGAAAATTCTCAACTGACATTAGAGGATCATGAAACGCCTTGATTTTTGTCCACTACGTTTGGAAGAGTGTTTGGTTGTTGATATCCAGTCCACGAAGGTCGATCCTCGACGGCCTCTAGTTCCCTGAATCGCAGCAGAGGTTCACCCCTGGTTTCACGGTTCCTCAGGCGTCTCAGAGGCCCGTGGGATCGGAAGTCCACGCTCGTGCTCACCCTCCTTTTCAGAAAGGGCACATCTACAGAGAAATACCTGTAAAGTGAGCTTAAGACCTTCTTTTATGAGACAAATAGTTTGATCTGTAGAGAGCGTAGTGGAAACGTGTCGTGGCAATAACAAGAACAAGAAGCCAAAAACGAATATCATGGTTTCAGCTCAGATCCAGTCCAACGAAGCTTATACACCAAATTTAATCGAAGAATATTCACAGACGGCGGAGATATTAAGCGTCAGCATGTCGGCTTTAACATGGGCGGTTGAAGTAAAACTTTACAGTAATAAAATAATTCGTAATAAGGATAATTTTTCCTCTTCATATTTCCTCAAAGTGCGGCTGAATTGTTGGCTGACCAGCATGTTAGCATTTGTTTGATCTTAAGTGTACACCTGGCGGCTGGCATTTACTAATTGGCATTATTGCCTAATAACAATGTTTAAAACAATGTTAAAGCTCCGTAACGGGACGACCAATTGAAATGTCCTTTTCTACAAGGGGCACGTCGAACCAGCTGTCTAGGACAAATGGTTTAGTCTGCAGTGGCCATTGTATAAACGTATTCAAAGAACAATTCCAAGCCAAAAATGAAAATCACGATTCCGGCTCAAGTCCAGATCTCGGATGTGACAAATCGAAAATTAGTCCAACAAAGCTTATATCATACACGGCGATAGCCGTCCTATCACCAGCAAAACTAAAAGTAATAATTTCTCTGTTCCTATTCAATATATTTCGACAAAAGTTTGCCAGATAGTAGATACGTAGGGAACGTACATTTATACCAACTTTTATGCTATTCCGTGCAAGAATAAAAGTAGACAGCCACACGTAAAATTGAAAACTGTTCACTTTTGTTGTTGTTTTTGTTCTGGTGTGACCAATTTCGTAAAAAAAAACTACTGCACCTACCTAAATTCTGAAACATTATCTAAGCCAGAATGTCTTTGGCCTTCATCCTCACAGAGATCACTTTTTCAATTGGTCGAGCCATTCCGGAGTTACATGTACCCTGAACGATGATTTTGATTGCTTACATTGTTTTAACCATTGTAATTATTGAACAATACCGATTAATAAACGCCAGCTGCAAGACAGACTGAACAATAAAGAAATGCTAACACTACTGGTGAGCCACGCTGGGTACATTCTTCGTGAACGTGTTATGTCTTTGCTAAACAGTTGATTGTTGTTGGGTAAAATGATAGAACCGGTGTTTCAGGTAAACGCATTTAGTTTTAACCAAACTAAGCCACGGGGTGTTATTAGCAGCTAGAAAAGATAGAATGGCTTATTTATTTCATAGATTCAGGTTTTCACTGACGAGCTAAAATGTTTCAAAGTGGACAGCAACAATCGTTCCATGCGCGGGCAGCAACAATCACTGCATGTGCGCGCACGTTCACACCTGTGCAAATGAAAAAAAAAATTACTTCCTTCCACAAGGTACAGATTGAATTGTGTTTAGTGGAAATTACGGCATGCCATAAAAAAGGTATACGGATTACAAACAAAAACGTCAAGTGTGCCGTAAAAAAAGGGTTATATGATTGAAGTTTCGCTTTACTTGTTAAAATGTACACGGATAAAAATTGATGATTTTTAAATGAAATAAGCAAATGTACAATTGTAAAAATTGCTTCTGTTTAAGCTGTTGTGCTTTACGAATCATGATGTAAAAACGTAAAACACAACAGCACTTAAACAGATGCAATTTTCTCATTTGTACATTTGCTTATTTCAATTAAAAATCATCAATTCTTATCCTTGTACATTTTAACAAGTAAAGTGAAACTTCAACTATATAACCCTTTTTTTTTTACGGCACACTTGACGTTTTTGTTTGTAATACTATACTTGAGTGGAAAACATTTAACAGCGGAGAAATTAAGCACTGAAATTTCGGCTTTAACATGGGCTATCGAGGTCAAACCTTACAGTAAAGGTTCATTTGATGTTCATTTGGGGTTCGAATTACTGCAATTAAATTCGTGTTCGATTAACAGTTTACCAAGCAATAAGCACGCTACAACGGTCGTGCGCGTTGTCAATTGTCATTCGATTTTGAATTCATTGTTCGTTAAAACATTTTGCGTTACCCTCGTCGGGCTTGCAACCTTTAGCCAGCCAACACACTACATTACGTCGTAACAATGAGGTACGACATGCACCGCATTTCGACTCCCTATTATATTTTTGGCTTCTTATCCCTTTTGAGGCTTGCTTATAAGCGGTAATCCAAAATGACAGCATTGCAGATACACCGACTATTTTATGTTTAAACAATTGGTTACCGACTTATAAATCCTCAATTCAGAATTAAACCATAATTGCCCAACCTTTTTGTTCAAGCATTTGCATTCTTGTATAGAGCAGTGACATTTGCCGCCGTATTGGCACCAGTATGGGTTTTGGAGGGCATAACTACAAGGTGCACTACATAAAAATGGAGGGAAAAACAACGGAAGAGCGGATTTCTTAGGCATAAAATACCGTTGTTTTCTCCAACAACAAAAATCGCGCGTTTTAGGTGTAAGAAATCAATCTTAACAGCATCGGCTTCAGTATGACGCCCTTCTGTTTTTCTCTGCAGTGCCCCTTGCAGCTAACCCATTAAGTCTCCAGCATATGCAATAATACTACGTCGTGTCACTGCTCTATTCGTAGTGTCCTGGCGAATCTGTAAGAGTTTGTTTTCGTTAAAAATAACTGTATTACGACAGCCATGTGGATTTCGTTTCGTCCCCCGAGTCAATCATATTCCTTCCGACCGTGCGTGCGTGGGTGCGTGCGTGCGTGTTGAGCACGAGGCTTACGGACACTAGGACATACACTTAAGCAACCAAACTGGATTATCTCACTCAATCAGCGTTTATTAGCCAGATAAAGGCTAATTTTTTTTTCACTAATCATAAACCGGACAAATATTCAAAACGTGCAAAAACACACAGACGGGTTCGCTCCCTCAATCAGTGTTTGTTAGCCAGGTAAACCTAATTGTTTAAGCGAAGCATAAACCGCTGACATAAATCGCTGTAAGATTAAAATTAAAGGATGAGGGAAACTCGAATAAATATTCAAAACGCCCAAAAATACACAGACGGGTTATTAGCCAGCCAAAAATAACTGAGCACACGGGTTGTTTTTGATGCACCGTTTGCAACATGAAGGGATGGGGAGGGGATTGTTCTATGAAAGAGTCGGCTAACTGGGCTGGAGATTCTATTATATCCATATAACAATGCCGCATGTTAGGAGATGCTAGCTCCCATAGCTCAAATGTGACACCACTTGCTTTAATCTGTTTGGTTAACAAAAAAATATTTTACTATCTTTAATATTATTAAGCCTTGAAAACCGTATGTATGAAAAAAATGTATTGAATTAAGGGGTACTGTCAAGCTTATTTTAATGCTATATTTTTCACCTTAAAGGTACTGAAATAGGAGCCTGGATAGGATTGGCAATATTTGTGTGTATCATTCTGATATGCTGCTGTCTAGCTGCTATACTGCTACACAGGTTTCAGAAAAGGTAAGATACTACATCATTGAAACTTTAGTAGGTTTGATTAGTTGAATTGAGTTTATTTCAATATAATATACAAAGTCAGTCATGGAAGTAACATAGACAGACACAACAAGACCAGATGCCCGCCTGTGGCTCTGAGACACACAAACGCAAAACAAAATAAAGATTAAAAATGAGAAAAACTTCCAACATTCAAAAAATAGAATTACTTTCGAGAAATCATTCTAAAAATGAACATAACTGTAAAACAACATTATGAAAGAATTACAAATATGAGGGAACAAACTAATGAAAATAGAAAAAGTTAACTCACACTATTGAACATATTTGCTAAGTTGGTTTTGATCAAGTTGGGTTTTGATTATAATTTTTTTTACATATTTTTTTCTTTAAACCAGCAATGCGTAACAAGGCATTCTAATTGGAATGGAACTTTTCTTTCGTTATAATTCTTCAAAAACTACCATACAATATTTTAATGAACTACATAAAAAGACTAAAATACCAGGACCTGCACCTGGTTAATTTTAGTTTTTATTGCCTATACGAAAATATAGCCATTACCTATTTTTTAGCACATTCCCCTTTGGGCATTGTTTTCCTCTAGAAAGTTGTCTTCCCTGCCGGGCTTGTAATACTGTGTATGTTCCGAAGTAGGCAAGTCTATATAAGTCTGGCTCAGCGGCTTATCATATTTCTCCAGCCTCCATATAGGGGAGGCTGGGCGGGTATTAGGTAATGTATATATTCCTATCGGGAATAAAAAACTAAAACTAATCCGGTGCAGTACCTGGTATTTTTGTCTTTCTGCATTACCTATTTTTTAGCTGACTTCGTCACCTCGGAGGAGGGCTAGGTTCAGCTGCCCGCATTACGAGCCGCCAACCCCAGGGATCCAGTCCCAGTGAAGACAACCCTAAAATTCCTACCTGCCTCAACATTGGTAAACTCGAATGACAGCAACGGATCGTAAGTCAGTAGCTGAACGTGTTGCTGTCAACATGGTGAGAGGCTGGTATAGTGCGATTCGCAGAAGGATCGAGGGCGGAGCGTGTCGCACAAGTAGGGTGACTAACACCTAGGGGTTACAAGGTACAGAATGAAATCATAGCAACTGAGTCTTACCTTCGTAGTGGGAAAACCTTGCTATTCGTAGTCGTCTTAGAATCTTGGAAAATCGTGATAACAGTGATGACGGTCGTGGAAATCGTAAACTCATTAGTGGATCTCTTTTGGCTGAAGGAACGTTAATGATAAGTGTATGTGTTCGTGACAGGTCTTCGTAATGGGAATATTGCAGGAGAATGTTTTTTTTTTAATATAGATGATGCTGCTGAGCACTGAGAAAGTTCTTTTCCTGCTAGTCCAAGATTCTCATGTAGGAGATTCTTGGAATAGGGCACTCGCTGTCCGAAGCGAAAGAGTGTAGGAGCATGATAAGTGTAGTGTCTATTGTGGGTGGGTGGGTAAGGGTGATTTCCGCGATAGGCTCCAGCAGTCCTGTCAGGAGATAGCCTTTGAAATGCCCAGCGTCTTGAGGCTTGGGGGGATGCCAGTAGCCCCTTGGCTTGTCCCAAGTGGCATTTTTATTTTCGCTCTGGCGTCCCTCCCGAAGGGTTCCACTCTACCTGCACGGTACTTACAGGAGTTCCGGCGGCTGTGTTCTCGGTACGCCGGTTATCAGCGGCTGTTTACTGATGGGTCGAAGTCAGACGCTGACGTGGCTTGTGCTTGTGTTTGTAAGGGAGTGACGGTTGCCCATCGCCTTCCATCAGGCTATTCTGTGTTTTCTGCAGAGCTTTTGGGTCTCGGTTTGGTGGTGGAATGGATCCTTGGCCTTCAGGGCACGCATTTCATTATCTTTAGCGATTCCATGAGTGCCCTGGAGTCCTTGGCGACTTACAATCCTCGGAACCCCTTGACACAACGTGTCCAAGCTTTGCTTTCCCGCTTGCCTGGCCAGCAGAAAACCGTGCTTTTCTGCTGGATCCCGGGCCATGTTGGGATAGGTGGAAATGAGCAAGCGGATTCTGCAGCAAAAGGGGCCCTTTCTGGCCCTCTCTGTAGGGATCTCAGGCTTGTTCCCTCGGACGCTTTTCCAACTCTGCGTCTGAGGTTACATGCTTTTTGGCAAGCCTCGTGGGATGGACAGGACGGCAATAAATTACGAGCTATTAAAGGCACTGTTGAGGAATGGCACTCGGCGTGTCGCCGCAGTCGCCGTGAGGAGGTGGTGTTGGCCCGTTTGCGCATTGGTCACACTCGACTTACTCACTGTTTCCTTTTGCGGGGGGTTGACCCTCCTGAATGTTATTGGTGTCGGCGGCCACTTACGGTCCGGCACTTCCTTGTTGATTGTTGCCATCTTGATGGTTTTCGTCGTCGTTTCCATCTTCCGCATGACATTGTGCGTCAATTGGGCGATAAGTCTGTCCTCCTGTCCGGTGTTTTTCAATTTTTGCAGGAGGTGACAAGATTTAGATTAGGGGTTTGAATAATATCTCTGTAATGTGTGGTGCAGTGGCAACCCGGACCACTGCACTGTGACTGAGGTTGGCGCTAATGACCAAGCTGTCGACGCGCCATTAAGCCTCATTCCCCCCCCCCTATTGTGGGACACGGAACCCTAATACAACACCCGTGGCTTTTCAACTGCATGGGGAACAGGGCGGACCATTGGATTGGTTCGAAGAGTGAGGAAGGATTCCGTGGAACACGGGAACAAACGTCAAATCACTGTCTTATTGCCACACAGAGTATGGGGAGATACTGTGAGACTGGCAAGATGTGGTGGCGTTGGCCCTCGGTGTAGGAGGAGGATCGTCTGTCAGAGTGAAGGACCGGATTGCCGTGGTGGACGGATCGCGGTATGAAGAAGGCAGTGGTGATGGAGCGTCGATGTGTAATGCCGGAACGGATGGAGAATGATCGTAATCGGTACGGACAGGCGAATTTCGGGGTGACCGCATAGCCGTAAAGGAAGGAATGTTGTGCAAACGCGTGGTATGGGACTGGGTGTAGTGGAAAGCTCGCCATGGTGGTGATGAAGGGATTGGTGAATGCCAACGACGATCCGCCTTGAAGAGTGCGTAGTTTATACGCAAGGAGTAATGTCGGCGTTCGTGATGTGTTACTTGGTTCGTGATGTGTTAATTTCTGTGTAGAACACCTTCCTCCTCCTTTGTTGGACTGTATAGAGATGAACTGAAGAAGATGATGTAGGTCGACTGTACAGTATGGATGCTAGATCCGTACGGGGTCGTGTCGAACCAGGTTCTCACTCGAGTCATTCAGTGGTCCAAGCTTCCGAGGCGTGTCCATAGGAACGTGGTATCACCCCCAGTGTTGGTAAAGTCAAGAGTTTTGTAACGAAATAAGCTGTCGAGATAAACAGAAGGTGATCGGAAGCATAGAGAGGATCGTGAATTAGCATCATTGTCACGCGGAAGGTGGTAATAAAAGAAAGTAGCTAATTCCGCGCAGTGTGACCAGTGTAGAAGAGCAGTAGTAACCAAGAGAAAAATGCTCATCATGGTAGAGGGTAGGCGTGTGCTCTCGGTCAGCAAGGGAAGGGATTGTCCCAACCACTGTATAATGTTCGTACTGTCTTTGTCAGTTCGGCGTGGTGATTGGAGTTATTATGACTATGTAGTAGTTTTGTTGTTGTTCCTTTTTTTTTTTGAGGATAACAAAGTGAGAATAACAAAGTGCGATATTGATGGAGGAAGTGCAAGAGGTTCGGTGCGGAGTCAATGGTACTCTTGTTGTGGTCAGAGGGATCACAGATAGGACCGGAAGCAGCGTAATGACGGGAAAGGAGACTGATTGAGAAAGCACAATGACTGGAGGGGATCGTGGCGTTAAGGGCAGAAAGTCCGGTGAGCGGAGTGGTGAAAGTTTAGTGTAAGAAATGTCATAGTTCTTAGTACAGTCCACATTACACAATAAGCAAGACAGGGCCACCAGAGACGAGGATGGTGGAGTATGAGCCGGGACCGGACCAAGTGGCTTAGGATCACCTGGAAAGTAGCACCCGACGGGGTTGACGGTAGGATAGCAGAATGATCGAATGATCGTTGGGAATGGAACAGGCAATTGAACGGATCGAGGAGGCGAAAATCGTGGCGAGAATCTTGAAGCAGAACCAAGCGGCCTGGAGACAATAGGAGAAGGAAGAAGCGGCTGGGACAGCTCGTGGAGTAACAAGCCGAAAGGTTTAAATGTAGCTCGCTGTTCTTCAACAGGAAAATGGGAGAGGTTCGGGAATCCCACCGAAGGTGGAGTGCATGGTGCTCTCACCGGCACTACCTGCAGAGTGGGGATCTGGCCAGAGCGACGAGATGGAGCCCTTTGGGGTAGGTGTAGGTGGCGGATCGGGAGCGAGTTGCCAGTGTCCAGATGTCTGTTAGGCCCAGTGTCATTCGTAGAAGAAGTCGTGACCTCAATTACGTACACAATGTCTTTATGATGATAAGGCCCTTCTTCGGGCGCTGCCGACAATCGAGAGGGACCAGCGAACTTCAAGTTCTTTGATGTGTCCATGGCAATGCAAGGGAGCGTGGATCGACCACGGAGCAAGTATCCGGCGGAGCATCGTTGAAGCGGAGCGATGAAAGCCCGGAGCGTCTACACACGGTAGGCACCCTATGAGAAAGATGAAAAGCCACTTCGCCAGGCTTATATAGACTATCCTACTTCCGGACATGCGCAGTATTATAAGCCTGGCAGGGAAACAACTTTCTAGGGGAAAACAATGTCCAAAAGGGAATTGGCTAAAAAATAGGTAATTTAGATATTTCGTCGGCTATAAAAATTGGTTTTAAAACTAAGTTATTAAAATTAAAAAGGATGATCATACTTTCATACTAAAAGAAAATGATTTTTTTTGTACTCTAATAAAACATTTATTTCTTAGGAAGTAGTGGGATAATATGATTTCGAGGTACTGATGGAAGAACAAATGGAAACCAGATGGTTTGACCTTTTGAACCATGACGTTAACCTTTGACTTGACTTGAACTTTAACAGTGACTTTGACCCCGACCTTGGCTCATGACCTTGGCCTTGACTGCAAATGACGTAATCTCAATAGCCCACCCACCAGAAGTGAGGTCAAGTGTCAAAAGAGAAAATACACAGTCGTTTGGTGTAATATCGGAAGTACAAATTCCACTACATCCTATGTTAATTCTTTCGAGATACGACTGAATTCTTAAAAATTATACGTCATTACCAAATTATAGGTAAATTCAACTGGTTGTCATCGTAAACCGTGCAATAAACGAATGTAAATCGTTATGGAAACCAACAAACATCAATAAAAATATTTAGATAGGCTGTGTTTATGTTTCGACATTCTCACTGCGTTCCTCATTCGCGTTTGAATGTCTTCTACACTTTTTAGTTAAGCCCATCGTAAAATGTACAATAAACGAATGTATTTCGCGGGAACCTACAAACATCAATAAAAACTTTTAGACCCATTTCTCGCTCATGTTTGGATGTTCTCACCGTGTTGCTTATTTTCATATGAATGCATCCTACATGTTCTTTCAAAATGACGGGAAAAAAACTATTTTTTTATCAGTCAAAATTCTAATCCGGGTTAGGCTTTAGCCTATAGCCCACTTTTCAAATTCTCTTATAAGTTTTCTGTCTTCCAAATCGACTAGAAATTCCATAATTTCCTCTTCGTGAGCATCTCCACCACCCAACGATGATGCGCACATATCTCAGCTTATCAACGATACCATCATTGGTAAGCAGGATCAGGTTAAATCGCTTGGCATTTCGTTTACCAGGGAAACTTGAAGGTCTCCACACAGTGTCATATTTCTGCGGGCAAGGCAAATTCGATGTTGAGCAAAATAAAGAGAGAATTCCGCTCTTTGGATGGAAGAACCATGCGGATTCTTTACAATACATAACATTCGGCCCCATCTGGACTACTGTGTCCAAGTATGGAATCCATATTTTGTTAAGGACAAAAGAATCATCGAGGCCATTCAACGCCGTGCATCCAAGGTACCAACCCATTTAAAAAAACGTTGATTGCCAGCAACGTCTTAGATTCTTGGTCTCGCTACTTTTGAGGAAAGAAGACTTCGTGGTGACCTGTTGGAAACTTTCAAATATGTAAATAATCTCGACGCAAGAAGCTGCAAAGACATGTTTAATCGTGCCATTGTTACTACAACTAGGGGGCATGAAAAGAAATTGCAGCTTCCGTACGCTAGGACGCTGGTGCGACAAAAATTCTTCAGTGTCCGCACAATAAACACTTGGAACTCGCTTCCCAGCCATCTAATGGGTGGCACCAACACAATAAAATGGAAAATTGATTACGATAGATGGTCCAAAAACCCATGACCTGTTGCTTTCATGCTCCCCTTCCAGCCTCACAAGCACTTTGCTTTGGCTGAGAATCGTTAATTTTATGTTATCCACCAATTTGTTTGGATAGGTATAGTCTTCTTCCGGCCCTGATTCTTCTGACCCTGATTTTTCCAACCCTGACTCATCCGGCCCCGATTCTGTTATCTGCCGATTCTGGGTCATCGGTTACATTGGTTTCTCCCAGGTGTCCCGAACCACTTTTCTCCTCCTTCGTACCATCCCAAATTGGCTTGATAACTGAACGTACTTGTAACCACGGTTTTGTTTTGACTTTCCAGAAGTGGGATCATTGTTACAGTATATGACATTACTGTCTTCCGGAATTGAGGCATTTGAAGCTGAGACATCAAGTGTGCGCGTTTCGTACTGCATTTCTTTTTGGGTTAGCAAGATCCTCAGCTGATTCCGTCTTGGGTATTGCTTTCCTCCCACCCAACACTACATCATTTTCAATGATTTTTTATTAATTCAGCTACATGTGCGAAATTTACCTAATTCTACGTAAATTTACTTGGTCTGTGTTAGCCTTAAACCTGATATTTCGTAACTACATGGTGGTCCATAAAAACGCAACAGTAAAATTTTCTGTTAAATCCAAACTTTTTTATTAGCACCCTCCAGAACCGTAAAGGGACACCCGTTATATTAGACATCATCTGACCCTTTACGGTTCTGGAGGGTGCTAAGAAATAAGTTTGGACTTAGAAAAATTTTTGCTGTTGCGTTTTTTATGGACCACCCTGTATAACTGCTCTACATTGTTTTCTTTTAATTCTTTGGGTTTACGTACAGTCTAACAATATGAGTTTTGTGCTGCCGTTTCAAATAAAAATAGTATTATTATTATTATTGTTACTATTAGTATTTGTTTAGTGATTTTGTGGTCAATCCTGCAACATCCACTTTCCCAACAGTACATGTAAATCGTAATTAACAGAAATGAATTGCAGGAAGGTTTCCCATATCTGCTTGTTAAACGTTTATTCTGTTTTACCATTCGACTACTTAATACTTCCTAAGAATAACAATCGTAATAAATGAAAAACATCCTGGAGCAAACGTAGTGAACTGCTAAGCATAAGTGAGCAGCAATAATGACGAAAAACATTAAGATGTCTTAGAACACGGAAATTTTTCATTATTGCTGCTCACTTGTCATGCCTATAATATTAAACTAAAAACGTTTTGTAGTGACGTGAGAATTACTACGGATATTGGCAGTTGTTCTTTCGTACCTAGTGTGCGTTGTGTTTAAATGTAGACGACGTACGAAGTAAACATACTGCTTATTTCGTTTTTGTTTTTAGTAATAGTGTTAATAAGCCTGATTTTATTATTTACAGAAGAGAAGAACGGTACAATATTACCGATTCTTCAATAGTTGGTGTAAGATACCCTCCACCTGGAGTCTACAAAAATCACTGGTCATTTTTATAATATTGAAATAAAAATATCATATAGTGAAATAAAAATGCTGTACAATGTTGGCTTTTGTCCCGTCAGACCGAGTGTGGAAATGTGTTTCAGTCGACAGAACATACGAAATAAACATACTATTTATTACGTTTCGTTAGTAATAATGATGTTAATAAACCTAATTTTATTTTTTACAGAATAGAAGAACGGCACAATATTTTCGATTATTCAGTAGTTGTCGTAAAATACTCTCCGCCTGCAGTCTGCCAAAATCAGTTAATCATGCTTATAATATTGGACTAAAAACAGCTTATAGTGCCGTGAAAAATACTGTAAAATGTTAGCTTTTGTCTTTTCCGACTTAGTGTGCAATGTGTTTCTGTTTCGGGTTAAGAGAACATACGAAATAAACGTAGTGCTTATTTCGTTTCTTTAAGAATAAATATATTAATGAACCTGATTTCTGTTATTTACAGAAGAGAAGAACGTTACGATCGTTCCGATTCTTCAATAGTTGTGGTAAGATACCCTCCGCCTGTAGTCTACCAGAATCCACCAGCAGCTGTTTATGCGCCATATCCAGTCGCACACCCTTACCACCAACCCTATCCCCCTCATTCTCACGAACCTCATGATCCATCTCCATCATCTTATCAACAATAAATAGTTAGTGACTGAAACCTTCACACATATGTTTATTGGTTTACTTATAATTTTTTTTTATCCCTAAAAAAGATCTGCATGTGTTTTTGGTTCTCCTCGCTAAGCGGTTTAGTCCAGGTAATGCTAGGTTAGTTACCTAGCACATCACCTGCTTCGCATTTGTGGGCATCTTAAAAACATCATGACAACCATGTACGCCCTACGTTTATCACTTTGATAAACAAGTATTCTGAATTTACACCGAGGGTCGTGAAACTGAAAAGCAACTCATCGAAGTATGACTTCAACGCAGTGAACAGATACAGTAGAAATGAAATCGCAGTTTGAGGAAGCCAATGCAAAAAGGTTGAATCCGTAGATACAAAAACCAGGGGTTAGATGATGGGGTTAGGGGTATGGGCATGCCTATACCTCATTTCTTGGTCATGTTACTTCATCGTAAATCGTGACTGCGAGAAGCTTGACGGGACTTTTGAGTTGTTTGGCAGAACTTGTGTGAATTGGGCATTGTTTTTTTTTTTTTTATCAAATTATGTTCTTTCTATTACCCTACAGCAGCACCTCAGCACTTGAAACAATGTAGATGTCAAATAACCAAGAACTGAAGCAAAATACAGAAAACTGCAGTCCATTCCTGCAGTTTTTTGTCGTTCTGGATTCGTTTTAGGAACGTAGATTGGCGAAAACCTGTATCAGTGCTGAAATTATTTAAATGCCGATTCCGATCTGCAGAATATAACGCTAAACCTGGACTGATTCCATTAGTGTTTAATCTTATATATTCTACAATGAAACCCATAAAAATAAGTCTGGATCACCGTAGAATGATCTAGCGATTGGCATGCCATCTGAATTTCCGCTTGGGTAAATGTAAAAGTTACACTCGACATTTGGGCAATGGACAAACCACCACAGTATTAGAAAGAATTACTGAATTGAGACTGCCAACGAGAAATAGTGACGAATGCGCAAGTCAATTGACATTAAAAAATTAGTTGAAAAAGTAGAAATCTTAGAAGATTACCTTATTGCATAAAGGAAATGAGTGATTGTTATTCATGGCCCTACACAAATTCTATTCAACATTCTTAGATGTGCCACTCGTTCATTTTTCAAAATTGTGTTACTACGTATCGGACAAACGTATAATTGTTTCGTCGATTTTACTACTATTTTTTATTTATTTTGAATAGCTTAATATAGGCAAAATAGCCTCAGGTCAGACGAAATAATAATGTACTGTGGTAAAGCTTTAGATCGGTAGACCCATCTTAATGAGTTAAAATGATGAGAGAACCCTTTCCTGTCCCTTCCTGCATGACAGAATTAGAAAGGTTAAATTGAAAGGCAAGAGGAGGGCTTTTTCACTATTTTTCATCTAGTAGAAGGAATCTACTGGTCGAAGAAAGCATCCCCTTCGTCTATTCTTATTTTGACAGATTTCTTCCGTAATGGTACTTACTTATCAGGTTCGTACTGCGTTAAATAATACGGATGAAAACCTATTAACGTTAACCAAAGAATGAACGCTATCTCGAAGCCATACAGGTGGAATTTTAAATGCCAATCTGCCCGAGTAGGAAATTCAACGTCGATGGCTTCCAGATAACGTTCATCCTTTGGTTTAACGTTAACCCAAACAGTAACTGCAGTAAGTTTGTCGTTTTTTTTAGGATTACAAAATCGGGGTTAACTTTTGCAATGCTCTAATTTTTGGCAACAGAGATAATAACAAATCAGGAATTCCATGGTTGAGTATCGTTCAAAACATTGTTCGTTTCCTAACACCGACTCAGCGGAGTGACCTTGGCATGCAAAATCACAGCAAACTCACAAAATTGATTGTGCGAATGCATTGTTACAGCTACACCAAACTAAATGAAATGAAAAATTCAATTAATGAATTCAATGAAAAAAATTAAATAAAAACTCGAAAGAAGTAGCACAAATATTTTATTCAAACGTATTGTTACAATAAAAAAAAATTGAGACGACCAGTAACCAGGCCAAAAAAAAACAAAACTTCGCAATGTTAAGGTTTTGTGGTAAGCTTTTTAACCTTAAGAATACGAAGTAAAAGAAAAATAACTAAAATTGTATAAAAATGATTACTGCTGGGTTATAAAACTATGGCAAGAACAAGCAAAGGGCCAGTATCGTACATCAGAATATATTGTTACTGCATCACAAGCGAACCTGGCAAATTTTGGTTTCTAACATATAATGTGGTTAATTATGCGAAGCATATAATTTATTCCATTAAAAAAAAAGTAGAGCTGAATCACATAAAATAGGGCTTGAAAAAGACGTTAATCGTGAAGTTCATTTGCTTTTTTATTTGAAGAGTGGCTCTAATTTATAAGTTCAAGATAATCAATGAGGTTGGTAAGGTTATTTTCAAAGAAGAACGGCCAATAATGTAGCCTACATTTAGCAAATCGCTATGCGATCTGTAGTATTGTTCCACATATCAAATAGGAATGACCAGAATAATACAGCACAGTGGAAATATTAGCGCAGGCTACATGTCCCTATCGATTATTGCCAGGTTCGCTGTTGTTGCCGTCACACAAAGCGGGCAGATTGATGGCGTCATAAGCATGTATGCGCAGTTTTAAAAGCTTTCAGAAAATAAATGTTTCTCTTAACTGTCTTAACATTTCAATTGTCTTTTATGTAATTAATCTTTAACTAATCATATTAAAGATTAATTACATTTAAACTGCCATGCCATGTTAAGTGTTCTTTCTTTCTCCGTCAGTTGCTGCAGGTATACTGCTCTATCTTTAGTTGACAATGCAACCTTTATTGTTGAGACCAGTGTATATTGAAAGCATGGACCCACACGAAAAGTTGGCAAAAGCGTGAACCACAAAATTTACAAAACTAAGCAACGATGAAGCAAACAACATCCTTCCACCTTGTAACACCGTTATGACTCCATTATCACTGAAGTGATGACGCATTTGTACCTCCTTGGAGAGACACTACAACCGGCATTGCTCGTGAGACCAGCCAACTCTTACTGTTGTTGTGGCGCAATATTGCTACTAAATGGCTGAAGAAAACGCTATCATATCAAAAACCAAACTGGTAAAAGGGGCCGCCAAATTCCAAATGGTTCGGCCCTTCAAAGGTGTGATATCAACACACCAAAACATTCGCCAAGTTAATCGCACCACTTAATGGGTCGAAAGTTAAATGAAAACTAAAACATTGCTACTTTCAGTAGTTGGCAAATGTTTTGGTGTGTTGATATCACTCATTTGAAGAGTCGAACCATTCGGAACTTGGCGGCCCCTTTTACCAGTTTTGGTTTTTGATATGATATTACTCCTTTTTTTTTTAATTTGTGTATTTACTCAACTCCACTACCGTGCAGATGTGTAATAAAGTGCCACATCAACAAGTAATTGGTTTTCAACAGTTTGCCTATAGGCCGAAACATTCTCAACTTCGTCCCCTCTTCATAATTGTTTGGTTTGGTTTTAATTTTGTTGTAATTTGTTTTATTTCGTTAGTTTTGGTGTCTTGATATCACTCCTTTGAAGGGCCGAACCACTCTCAACTTGGTGGCCGAACCACTCTCAACAAATTTTGGCTTTGTTTATTTTGCTTTGTTTTTACACTTGGTTTATTTTTCGTGTATTGGACTGATACAATTTCTGTAGCAACGTTGTTTAGATTTATCGTAATACACTAGTGTGTGTTTAAGCACGCACGTCAGTATACACGTTGTCATTGTCCGAAATTTGGCCGTCCAATGAGGGACGATGCCGACAATACTGACAATGGTTATAACAATATTTTCATACTTAAGCACCCTCCAACGTCATCCCCGTTATGCCCCTAGGCTTCAAACTATAAAAGATACGCAGTTTTTATTGTACTGCACCCATTCATCTAATTTCATTGCTGGAAGCCTTCCCGTTATCTCGGTATCGATGTATAATCACCCTATGGGATTTAACATGGGGATGAGCGCACTAGCTAGCTAGCTAGGGTAGTTACTAGTAACACATTTTCAACGTTATTGAGGGTCAGATTTTGCATTGAAAGCAGCTTAGCTGGCATTCCTACATGCGTTAATTTTTCTCATGCGGGTCATTGCTCTCGATTTCAACACAATTTAAGCTTTTGTGCCGCATTATTATTTTTCCCCAAGTACCTGAAATGTGCCCAACTATGCTTCAAAATATAAGACACTGACGCCATGGCGTCGCGCTACAATGGTTTACAACCTCGACAATTGAATTGATGTGATGTTTGTTGTCTAGATTTACATCACCACACGCAACAATCACCTGTGTACATAAACTCTGTATGCAGTCAAGCTCCACTGTCCATTGGTTCAGTTCAACCTACCTTAAACATCAAACGAGCTTTGTTTTTATTTTCTAATTAGTTATGGTCACACTGCATACGGCTTCGAGCCTCGGCCCTGCAGTAAAATCAAAATAAAATAAAATCAGCAAACTCAATTCATATGATTAAAGTCCTCGATCCAGCATAACTAACAAAAATTAATATCTCCGTTCCTATTCATTATTTTTTCTACCAAACTTGTCTATGTAGGGCACTGGCAAAATAAGGCGCCACCCAAAAAAAAAAACTACAAAATGGTCGGTTTTTCTTCTTTTAACCGGTGATCGAATAGTTTGGCAACAGGAATTTGGTGGCAGCCATTTTTTTTTGTGATTTCACTACAATGATTGGCTGAAATTTGAGGGGTTCTTTCCCCTTGTGGGATTTATTTCAGATGCATAGACTACTTGTGACTTCTAAAGTTGTTAGTTTATTGTAATCTGAAGTTGTAGATTAAAATGTGTGGTAGTTCTGTGACAGAAGCCTCACGATGATTCCTTTTAATAAAATCAAAATCAAGTCCTGTGACACACCTGGTTGAGCGAAGGGTAATGTGTGTAAGGATCCAATTTCAGAAATTTCCTCGATGTTTCGCGTAATTCCTGGATGTTTCGCCGCTTAATCCTAACCATCGTGATGCCATCACCTTCACAAGAGAGACCTTCTCTATCGCCGAACGCTATTAGCTGTAAGCCGTTATTTATTTGCCATTAATTTCCGGTAAATGATTGCCGGAATTCATATCAATTAAATGCATTGCCGGAAAGGGCAAGAAACACTACGTAAAGGGCAAGAAACATCTAAAAAAAATCGACACAAACAAGGTATATTGCAGGAGGAAAAAAGTCGCCTCCGACACCTCTGTCCCTGAAAACACCGGATGGACAAGTTCAAAACTGCGCACAGCTTGGTTTGAGCAAGCCAAGAGGCCACTGGGGGAAAAAAAACAATTGGCCACAGATTCGGCAAAATCAAGGAAACCACGGGGGAACTGAAACCCCAATTTAGCAATATCAGCAACAGCAATTTTAAACATTTATACAACATTGTTGTATTTTATCACCATTTCCAAATTTGGCTATTCTAGCACAAAGAACAGCTTCTGGCGGTGATCTGACGACAGTAGACTAAAACGGAAATTGACACCAAATGACACGCTGCAGCATCTAGAGCTATTTACTGCTATCTAGTTCTGCCCAGTTCCTACTTTCAGAAAGCGAAGGAACACCATAAATAAGTTTCTTTTTGTGATACTAACAAGCCACGTGCCTCCTTAATTATTGAGATGTAAAGTTGATGCGTCTTCGTGCACCAGGGAGCATCAGGAAAGTTAAGCCTAACGACATCACTGGCGCTTTTTTCTACATATCGATCATAGAAACAGATTTTGCGCCTCTAAATGGGCGCCATCTAGTGACAGTGATATCGTAAACTTTGACTGATAGCGCATTTGTGCACGTGGAGGCACCAACATTACGTTCAATAGTTAGGGAGGCATGTGGCTTGTATGCTGCGTAAAAAAGAAATTTCTTTGCGCATTCTTCGCCTGTTGAACTCAATTGCTACATAGAACTAATTAATGGTAGACGGCGCTAGTCGCTTCAGCCTGTTATTCGGTGAAGAGGTAGGTACCTTTAAATAGCTGCTCGCACCGAGCATTCAATTGATATCCAGCATTAGTCCTTTTTGCGGGTATCGGATCGAAAACGAACCATCGAATACTAGCATTCAGAAATCAGGTCAGCCGTCTTGGTCCTTACAGTAAAATTTGCTTTCTTGTTGTCGTAAAATAGCCACCAGATTTAGTATTAACTATAAGTAAGAGCTAGTGAGCAAAAAATGTGTCGTTGTATAAACCCGCCCTAATGGATTCTGATAATAAACTGAGGAAGGGTAATGCAGATTATAGTTCTCACCACCTGTCCCTGGAGTAGGTGGCCAGTGGCAACACACAGTTAGGCTCTGTTCTTCCTACATAAAATGACATACGGGTAGATGGTTTGATGGTTGGGTACGCTAAAAAACACAATCCACAAAGATTCAGTTCATAAACAAACACTTGAGAAAAATCTCAATCTGCACAATCTACATGGCAATCTACAAGGGAACGCTACGAAACAGTCAGAAAATGCACCAACTATTACCAAACAAATACGACTCCTTAACCAAATAAACACTACGGAAAACAAGAAAATAAAAACAATCAAGTACGCACATGAAACATCTCAAACTAAAACAAGTAGTCAAACGCAACCGAAAACTGAACAAGGGCAAGAAACATAATAAAAATCAAGATAAATTGCAGGAGAAAAAAATTTGCCTCTGACGCCACCACTACGCCGGAGGCGTTCAACTACAAAACTGAGCACAAAGCATGGTGGCAAGATTTGAGCAATCCAAGAGGCCACTGGGGAGAAAAAACAATCGGCCACCGATCTGGCAAAATCAAGGAAACCATGGGGGACTGCAACCTCGATTTACCAATATCAAAAGACATCAGAAGTATCTGCGGAAGCTTTCGCCTAACTGATTCCTTCATACGAACTGAAACAAAATGCCATCCGCGGAGGCCCTTTCCTTACCCCGAAAAAAAACACACGAGGAAGACCCTAAAAGACCCCTCAACACGTCATTTTGGGTATTTTTATTATTATTTTTTGTCATGGCATATTCTCAGTTCCGTGTGGGACACTATAATTGCGTGCAAAAGCTTGACGGTTGACTCGCTATGGTGTGAAATAAATACAGATGCAAACCTACTTACGTTCCTTTTTGGACTTATGTCAGACTGCCTGAGTGGGGAATCGAACCCATGATCTTGGACACCAAAGGCCGAGGTCCTACCGTTAAGCCATACTGATACGGGTCATGGGTTTGATTCTACGCTCAGAGAGTCTGATATGTAAGTCCACAAGGCAACACAAATAGGTTTGCATCTGTATATAACTCTTGTTGAGCCGTCGGTTTTCCGTCCTGTTTAATCACTATGACGTGGCAACAACCCCAACAAGTGTTGAAGTGTCAAATCACAACCAATCAAGATCTTCATGCGATGTCGCGAACTTCATACGTGATGCGTTCTAAGAAGAAAGAGGCTATACATTCTTTACTGCAGCTCCACTAAAACTTTCCGGTGATCCAGACAGACACCATTATGGTAATGTGCATATGACATATCGGGCCCAGTGTACAATCGATACACCTGAAATACAACTGCTCGTGCAGGGTGGTCAACGCAACTGGCCTCGACACTGAAGAGAACATACTGAACAGGTCACTACCCGGGTTCTCCACTAACCACTCATCCCTTGCTGAATGGACAGGATGCAACCAATGAGGCTCAGCCTCTCACGACGAAGACAACCTCCACATCCGGATTACAGACGTACCTTTTTTTTCAGAGCTATCTTCTACCTCAATCACTGTCATCAATCCCCAGCATGGCCTGGTTGGCATCGAATGAACCTACACAGTCACACCACCAGAATGGAAGTGCCCATTTACTTCTCCCAACCTCCAAGGCCCTCACCCCCACAGTCACATCTGAATGGAAGTGCCGATTTACTTCTCCCAACCTACAAGGCCCTCACCCCCACAGTCACATCTGAATGGAAGTGCCGATTTACTTCTCCCAACCTACAAGGCCCTCACCCCCACAGTCACATCAGAATGGAAGTGCCCATCTACTTCTCCCACAACCTCCAAGGCTCTCACCCCCACAGTCACATC
>JAHWFP010033613.1:882-11373 GCA_023313725.1 Lithobius niger | reverse complement strand
TGTGTGTTCTTCATGAACTTGCTTCTATATCTTGTAGTGTATCTTATGCCGAGTAAAACTAAAGCCAATTACCGACTTTGATACACAGAAACCGCGCCTATAAGATTTCTAGTGGACAAACGTGTTGTACTGCTCTTCGTGACAAACTTCCATCGGCATGTTGAAGCATGACTGATCGTACTTTGTTATCTCTTCCTTGTGTTAATTCTACTACTCTTGCTAGTTTCCACTTTCCTCTGGGCAATTTCTCTTCTACTTGCAGAACTACATCATTTAACTGTATGGGCATCTGTTGTTGTGATGCTCTATGAACTTCGTGAGCCGTCCTCAGTTGCAGCAAATAATCATGACGCCACCGCTTCCAGAACCTCTTCATCAACTGTCTTCGATACTTCCATCTTTTGACTAACTTAGAACTGCTTGGAATGTCAGTATAGTATGTCAAACTGTCTGTCAAATGCCCTCCTTGTCTACCAAGTAGAAAATGCGCTGGGGTCAAATACTCGTTGTCAGAAGAATCTTCTGTGACAGGTGCTAGAGGTCGATTGTTGACGACTGATTCAATTTCTGCAAGTATTGTGGTAAACTCATCTTGCGATAATAAGGCAGATCCCAGGGTACGCTTCAAGTGGTACTTTATTACTTGTACCATTCTTTCGTAAAATCCGCCCCACCATGATGCTCTTGGTGCAATGAATTTCCATTCAATGCCTAAGCTCGTTGCAATTTCTTGTGTTTGCGGACTGTTTAACCAAGCGTAGCTTTCTCTTAGCAATCTGTCTACCTTTTTGAAAGTTTGCGCGTTGTCACTGTATACAATTCTGCAACTTCCTCTTCTTGCCACAAATCTTCGAAAGGCCAAAATGAAACTACTTGTACTTTGTGAAGAAACAAGCTCTAAATGTACTGCACGAGTTACCGCACAAGAAAATAAACAAATGTAGGCCTTAGTGACGTCATTCTGCACCTTGATGAAAACTGGCCCAGCAAAATCCACTCCTGTATAATAAAATGGGCTTGACTCCGTGACCCGCTCAATGGGTAAAGGTGCTTCAATCTCACTTGCAGGCTTAGCATTCCATCTTCTGCATGTCATGCATCCACGTATGGCCTTTCTCACCGATTGCCTACCACGTAACACCCATACATCCTTCCGTAACAAAGCAAGAGTAGTTTGAACTCCTCCATGGAGTGTCTTGAAGTGTCTGTCCCTAATAAGTAACTCCACTATCCTTCCACCCTTTAACAAAAAAGGATGCTTTTGAGTTTCTGTAAGTCTGGTATACTCTAGCCTTCCTCCCAATCGAATTAGCTTTTCATTGTCTAGAAACGGCTTGAATTGGAAAATACTGGAATCTTTATTTACTTCTGCACTCTTCATTAAAGCTTCAAGTTCGCTTGCAAATTCTTGACCTTGACTGATAAAAATCCAATATTTTTCGGCTCCTTTAATTTCAGCGAAGGTTAACCAAGCTGATCTATTGACATCTCTTTTGCGAGCATTGTTTACAAACCGTCTTACCCATGCCGTTACTCGAACCAAGTGTTGCCATGAACTATAATTGTCAGAGTTCAAAATGGGTTCTGAACACACATGCAGCTGGGTAGTTAAACTACAAAGTTGTTCTTCCGAATTCAGGTTGGAGAAGTCTTCCTCTTGCATTCTTAACGATGGAACATTCCACTGTTGTTCTGGTAATTTAAGCCAGTTAGGACCAGTCCACCATTCTTTATTCTGAATCAACTTGGATAAATCTTGACCTCTTGTAATAACGTCAGCAATGTTTTGCTTGCTGCTGCAATAGTGCCAACTGCAGTTCTTGGTAATATTTCCTTGAATTTCTTGCACACGCCGTGCGACAAACACCTTCCATCTGGATGGTACATCTTCAATCCACTTTAAAGCAACCTTCGAGTCTGACCATAAAAATTGTGGAACTTCCTTGCAAGACAATGCTTCGGCGATACTGGTTGACAAACGACTTCCTATGAGGCAGGCCATTAATTCCAATCTAGGGATGCTCATAAGCTGCAATGGGGCCAATCTGGACTTGGAGGTTATAAGGCACGTGTGAAAGGTTTGCCCCTCATCCGTTGTATACCGGACATAGGATACTGCAGCATAAACTCTTGGTCCCGCATCACAAAATGTATGCAGCTGAAAATTCTCCAGACTGCTAACTCTTAACCACCGTGGAACCTTAATCTTGACGATTTCCTGCAATTCTTCTTTCCACCGTTTCCAGGCAGCTAGGGATTGACTAGGCATGACAGCGTCCCAGTTAACCTTCAATCTCCACAAATCTTGAAGTATGCGTTTGATAATGACGACAAACGGTGCGATAAACCCTAAAGGGTCGAAAATTCGTGCGAGAATCTCTAGTACATCCCTCTTCGTATTTGAATCGGCTTGGATTGCTTCCAACAGATTTGTGTGATGCAAACTTAAGTCGTCTGACGTAGTATTCCAAGAAAGTCCTAAAACTTTATTCCTTTCTTCTATTGGTTCTTCTGCTGAGACGAAACCCCTAGAAATCCACAACTTGCAAAGTTCCCTGTCATTAGTGGCCCATTTTGTGAACTGCATACCTCCCTTGGCCATTACTTCATATATCCTTGTAGAAAGTGAAAATGCTCTTTGGGTAGTCTCTTCACCAGTTAGACAGTCATCAACATAAGCTCGGTCTGATACGTGTTTACAGAAGCTTTCATCACTAGAGGGATGAGTCTTGACGTGATGACGAATTGTTGCGGCTAGAAGAAACGGCTTTTTTCATTCCAAAAAGCACCCTTGTCATTCGAAACACTTTCAACGGTGGGGTGGTTCCACGTTTCCACGGAGTGTCTGTCCAAAGAAATCTTGTGGCGTCTCGATCCTCTGGATGCAAAAGAACTTGCAAAAATGCCTTGGTAAGATCGGTAATAATTCCAATTTTATGCCATCTAAATCTCAAAAGTAGCTCAAATATCGACGGATTGAGATTTGGTCCTGCACTCTGACATCTGTTTAGTGAGAATCCTCCCTCTGGACTTGCTGACGCATCAAACACAATTCGAGTTTTCATTGTCTTCCTGTCATCTTTGATAATGGCATGATGTGGCATGTAATACACTACGGGATCATGCTTCTCCAAAGTTACTTCCTCAGCATGATTGTTGTGAAGATACTCGAATAGTGCAGACTTGTAACGTTCAAACAACTTAGGATCCCTTTGCAATTTCCAAAGTAGTCGACGCAATCGCTCTAGAGCAACTTCAAAATTATTGGAAAGTTTTGACTTATGCTGATTCCATGGAATACGGACTTGATACCTTCCATTCTGAAATGTAGTAGTTTCTTGAAAAAAATCCAACACTTCGACATCTTCCAGTGTTTGTTGCAACTTTTCTTCCTTAGCCAGAATGCCACTGTTATCAAGCTCCCACATCTTGGATAAGCTGCTTTGCAACGTGGAACTCTCTTCCAATGGTGTAGCTATGCACATCGCAACTGTAGGAGACAAGGGTCCATACATTGGAGTACTTCCCTGCAGCATCCAACCAAATACGCTTTGTGTAGCCATAAGCTTGCTGCTCAATTTCTTCATTTGCCCCGTCATTATGCGCCAGTAATAATCTGCTCCAATCAACACGTCTACAGTAGTAATTTCTCCAGGGCCCATCCTATGGTTCCAACCAGCCTCACTCTTGTACTGCAGAAATCGTTCAATCAAACTTGTCTCCCACAACTTCACACCATGACAAATCTCAGCAACTTGTAATGCAGACATTTTCAAATGGACACCATTGCTCCCAATCAGAGTGAATGGAATGACTTGACTTCTCTGATGCTGTTTACCTCCACCAAACGAACGAATAACGGTTTCTTCATCACCACTAGCTGGTAACCTCAACTGCTGTACAAGACGGGAAGATATGAAAGATCGTTCAGATCCATTGTCCACTAAAATAACGATTTCTTCCGTTCCCTTGGCATGCTGAATCCAAACTCGCATGGTTTGCAGAATGGACACATTTTTTGATCCCTTACATACAGATGAAGCTGCTGATGCTATCAAGGCAGACTGCGACTTGTTATTGCTGCTTGTGGTCACACTCTCTTCTGAAGTGTCACGTGGTTCTTGTTGCCCTCTTCCACTACTTACAGCCAGAGTAGTGGCTTGGTTCTCCCGTTTCTGACATAGCAATGTATGGTGCCTTACGGAGTTACAAATTCTGCATCGAATTCGTTGGTTGCAGGCTTTGGCAAGATGATTTTTCTTTAAACAGAGAAAACAACGACGAGATGTGGCTAACGCTGAACGACGTTCCTGGTTGCTAGTGTACTTCGTGCATGCCGTTGAAGTATGTGTGTTGGCTTCGTTACAAAAATAACAGTACGACTTAAACTCCTTGCGATTAGTGTCCTGACTAGCGACTTCTTCTGTAGTAAGTAAGGCTGAGGATGACTTGAAATTGAAATCTTTCTTGCGTGCAGCATCTGATGTAGGAACACCCTCCTTTAATTGTGCAGTGCTGTATGTAAGCTCGATGCCCTTTAATTCCTCTTTCACAAAGTCCACTAATACTGTCAAATCGTAAACTGCAAGACCTTTGTTTTTACGATGCCACTCACGCACTATAGGATTTGGTAGATTTCTCAAAAGAATAGGACATAACAACGATCCCATAGCTGTAACGTTTTGACCCAACACTTCTAGAGACCGAATGTGCTTCTGGAAATCTTCAATTAGTCTGCGAAGTTCCAACCCCGTGTCGATTCTTGTGACTTTCTTCATTTCCCACAACTGTCGAATGTGCTCGGATACTAACAATTGCTTGTCACCATACTTCTCCTTGAGTAATGTCCACGCAACATCGTAATTGGCAGCCGTTAATGACAATCCTGCAATCGTTAAACTTGCAGACTCCTTCAGTAAACCACGCAAATAATTCAGCTTGTCCACCTTTGCTAAATCTGGGTTGGAATCAATTCCAGCGGAAAAAGCATCCGAAAAACGTTCCCAGTCCGCTACTGTCCCATCGAACTTTGCAATTTGTAGCTTTGGCAACTTTGCGCTCTTGGTACCACCAGTTTGAACGTTTGCCGCTGGCCCACTCTTCAAGAATCGATTTGCTTGCACCTTCGAGTCAATAATCAAGTCATTGAATGCGTCATTGTTAGTAACTTCGGCGACCACATCAGCGGCCGAACTTGCAACTTCTAGCTGTTCGTTCACCAGCAACAACGCTGCCTCCTTCACCTTGATTTTCTCTAACAATGACTCTACCAACAACTTGTCATTATTAGCTATTGCCTGAGTAACTTCGTTAATTAGCTTGCTTAGAATAGGGCGACGAGCTGCCCGACTATTCTTTAACTGTGCAAGATCCATGACTTAAAGAACTGGAAACGAACGACAAAACTACAACTACCAGTTTCAAAAGGAAAACAAGTTACAACCGAACCCAGATCGACCTTCCCCCTAATGGGGAAAGTCAATCGGATGCCGCAATAGCGACACTACCACTAAGAGGAGTGAGAAGGGACATCCTAGCACGACTACCACCAAACTTTCTTCCAGTCAAATTCTCAGCAAACCCAAAGGACACAAGATCAATTCCCCTTCAGTTCCCTCTACCATGGAACGATCCCCTTTTCCCCGTTCCCGGGTTTCGGCACCATGTCCGGAAACGGCAGTGAGAAAGCTATGAGACTGAATCAAGTTAGGTTAGGGTTTGGGTGGGGCTTACGTACTAGACAGCCTTCTACATAGGTTGTCCTACGAGGTGTAGCGATTATCTTGCTAACTAATACGGCAAGGCTACGTTATCCTCGGTTCTTACTCTACTTAGTTGCTAAGGAGGAATTAGGTTTGCAGTGGGGGCATACTCACACCAACCAAAGTCCAACCGAAATTGCTACTGTAAGAAAATCACATGTTAGTTACGCCCAACTTCTCAAACTCCATGCACTTACACCATGAGGGAAAATAAGTCCTAGTGAGGCCCAAAATTAGCCCTAAATCCTTCGCCTAGTAGGCCCGCATTGTAGTCCTAAAAGTGTACCTGGCCAAGAAGGGAAGCAGGAGGCAAAATTGATGAGATGTTGCTGGTTTGAACCCAGCCGATGAAGTGAAGTTTATTTCTTCTTCAATTTAGCATTACAAATTCAACAATGCTACATATACACATTCTCGAGCTCATGCAGCACGAGTAATCAATAACTTTTATAACTAGTAGACTTAATACATCATTATCACCCCTAACGAGGGGAATTTAACTAACTAACTACATGGTTAACGTCCATCGAGATACAAAACTTCCCGAATAAAGGCCCACTCCTATGTGGATCGACCCTACTGAATCTAGTCTAGCATCCTAGGCCGCTCCTACAACAATGTATCTCTTACGCGTGTTCCCGTGGTTACACGCGTGGTTACACGAATATTATAGTCGGAGAATTCTCGATTTTGGACGGTAAGCCAATTTCTTTCTTTTCTTTCTTATTTAATAATTTATGATGAACAAACCGTGTACTTGTTAAATTATAGTCACAAAGGTCTAAACTAACGTAACCATAAAACTATCGTAACTCATAAAACTATCGTAACTATCGTAACCCTTACTAAGCAAATTGCTGTGAACTAACTGATCGTAACTTAACTAATGCACTCGCGATTATGGCTAAAATGTTGGAAACTTTATTTGGGCAAATAACTAACCTAAGAATCGCGACATCTACAGAGAGGGGGGGGGGATTGAGGTTTAATGGCGCGTCGACAGCTTGGTCATTAGCGCCAACCTCAGTCACAGTGCAGTGGTCTGGGTTGCCACTGCACCACACATTACAGAGATATTATTCAAACCCCTAATCTAAATCTTGTCATACATCTGTACCTCCTGCAAAAATTGAAAAACACCGGACAGGAGGACAGACTTATCGTCCAATTGACGCACAATGTCATGCGGAAGATGGAAACGACGACGAAAACCGTCGAGATGGCAACAATCAACAAGGAAGTGCCGGACCGTAAGTGGCCGCCGACACCAATAACATTCAGGAGGGTCAACCCCCCGCAAAAGGAAACAGTGAGTAAGTCGAGTGTGACCAATGCGCAAACGGGCCAACACCACCTCCTCACGGCGACTGCGGCGACACGCCGAGTGCGATTCCTCAACAGTGCCTTTAATAGCTCGTAATTTATTTATTTACAGAGAGGCTGAGAGAGCTTGTGCTAGAGTGCATGTTTGGTTATTGCGTAGGATTCATCTGATCTCGAATTTGCCACCCCCATGAATAATTTTGCGGGCCCCTACCGTCCTCCTACACTGACCTATGTAACTGAACGGGCACTCCATGCATTTAATGCAGTACACTACATTCATGGTTGCATCTGTCTTTGGGGTTAAAGAAGGTCTCTTGTAAATTGAGGCAGGTGGGCACCATGGTCTAGGATTGCAAAGGTACTCGCATCATGATTAAGCTTCAGTTCATCAGTATGTTGGGAGGGGGAGTGGACGAAGTTGTGTGGTTGTCATTCCTTTGACGGAGAGCAAGACCTTCATGAAGGGTTAGTTCAGTTAGATCTTGCTCTCAGTCAAGAGAATACAACCACCACTCAGTTAGACTGTGTTGCCATACTTTCCGGACATTTGTCAAACTGCCCACTACATTTTTGCCAAATGTGGAGTAAGTGTTGTAGCAAGATCAGTTAGTAACATTGGCACAGTACTTGTCCACCCCTCCCGATGCACTGATGAACCGAAGCTAATTATGATGTGAGTAACCTCTGAAGTACCAGACTGATCGTACCCGTCTGCCTCAATTTGCAAGAGACCTTGTTTAACTCCAAGAAAGATGCGACCAGGATATGGTGTACTTCATTAAATGTGTGGAGTGCCTCTACATAGTTCAGTGTGAGAGACCCATAGGGACCCACAAAATATATCATGGGGAAAGGGGAATTTCAAGCTCAGATGAGTGCTATACCTTTGTATTGACGGGTGTTCAGTGGTAGTTGATGTTATGGCTTGGCATGTAAAAATGACGCTGGTTATTTGGTTCCATTGGGTTTTTATTGCGGTGGAGTTGCAATCTTATGCTCGCCCGACTTACACACGGAATAACCCTTGCGGTTTTACATTTGCGGTTGGCTGGACTTAAGAATTAGGGAAAAGTATTGGTGGTAAATACATTGACTTACGTATGTTGCAGAATAATTTTGGTATAAAAGATCGAAATGTTTGATGGTCCAAAAGGCGTATAAATTAAGGCTTCACTCCTACGTGTTGCAGTTTGGAGGAATTGGAATGGAATCATTATAATACCAATGGTAACCATGCATGACAAACAAAGCATGACACCATGACTACAATGCACGTCATGGTATGCATGCGCACATTGGCCTATAATAATACAGTCTGGACTTGACTCGAACTTCTTGGGAGCTCCTCTGTAAGGACATCCGCCACAGGCCCAGGAACAGTCCACCACTCCATACCGGCGCCGAGCTGGGGCCGATGACCTTGGTCTTCAATCAATGGCGTCCGCCTGGTCTACCCACAAACGTCCGGCGCATCAGCACAGGATGGTGGCAGCCCAAACGCAAGCAACGGCTGCCGATACACCTTAACCAAACATGCAATACAGAATAAGCATTTTGTAGACATCCATTATTTGTGTAGAACTTTTTGAAAAAATTCGTCTTCAACTAGAAACCTATTACATTACCAGAAATAACAATAGACCAACGAACGCGTATAAAAATTAATGGGGAAAAATGTTCAAATCTTTGCTTGTAAAGGTTGTATAGAAGTCAGTGGTTTATTGGCATCCAATGTGGTGGAGCAGCAATTCACTACTGCAGCATGTAACCTTGTTGTAATTAGTTTAGCTTGAATGGATCGAATAACTCGCTGTAAGTGTTCGATACTCATTGTTTTATGTATCATTGTGTTATAAGGTGACCAAAGCTGTAAATATTTAGCCAAAAATTATTTTACTTGTTATTTTGATGTCCTTTTGGTTTCGCACCTGTCAGGGGATGAATACTAACTGACGCTGAACTCAATCACAAATTAATTGTTGATATAAAGCACTGTCCATAGTTGAGTTTTCTATATTGCTCCGATTGCTGCAGTTTCGGTCTCCCCTTTTACAATTAACAGTTTTGGATTTGCAGCAATTCGAACCACTGTTCAACAGAACAGCTTGTGGCAATTGAAATTCACGAGTCGAACTCCAGCCGAATGGACAGTGAGTAGATCTGGATCTAAACCCATGTGATTACTATTGAGGGAAGCCTCGTTAAAGATCATGTTTACGGCCCTAAACCCGTGTACCCCAATGAACTAAAAACGAACATCTGTGCAGTTATCAACAACGTTATCAAAGAACCCTTGCTCATGTTAAGAGGATATGTTATATTTGTCAATCGATGTTAAACTGTAGAAATTGGAGTGTTAAAAAAATCGTTGAAAATGAACAGTACACCCTGCAGAAGCTTCTTGTGCCAACATGTCTTTTTGTGGACCATGCCTTTTTTTTTTTTACTTCTGCTAGTCTAACACAAACAAACATGATGTAATTACGACATCTCCATTTGAAAAAAAAACAACTTTTTAAATTCAAAGTAGTCATCGGGGGCCCCTAAACCAATTGGAGCCCGAGGTATCTGCCTTATTGCCTCATTGTTAATCCGGCCCTGATTGTATGCACCCGTAATGGCCCAACCAATGAGTGTAAGCTGACGCTGTAAACTTTCTACTGAGGCAAGCTGCTGAAATGTAACTTGTTGTGATTTTCACAAACTGTAGTGAACAGGGAGATTATTTTTAACCTCCCTCCTCCCCCTCCCCCACAACAAACTTTCATGGAAGAAAAATAGTGTGTGTGCTACAAGAAAAATTGAAGTTTTTATTTTTCTGAACAACTGGTGTGCACTGTCGAGTGCAGCAACCGAAGACATCAAGATTGTATGTGAATAGTGTGAAATGAACCACAGTCGATTTTCAGTCATTTGTTCAACTTTATTTTATCTGATAAAACAAAACTGTGGTGTTTTGGTTATTTACCTGGCGCAGGTGTTAAGGGTTACATATGATTGATGTTTCTTGTGAGACACGGTACAGGTGAAGTAGTCAGTGAATAAACGGTAAAGTTCTTGTGTGATTTAATCTCTGCCGTTATACGTAGGGGTGGTAGTAGGTATTACAAGGGGTTGACCTGTCCATCTGAACAAAAACTTAGGGAAGGGGAGCTGTAAAAGGTTCAAACGGGTTACCTTCAATACGCGGTGGAGTGGGGAAAGCAACCGCTTCCCAATTCTCCCACTGTTTGGTAATCCTAATGCGGATATCATAATAGGGTAGAAATTCCCCTCCCTTTTGTGTCTTGAGGGAGAGGATTTTTTTTAAAGAAAAGGTGTAAGGAAAAAACTTTTTTTTTTAATTCAGTGGACTGATGTCTACTATCGTGTTGCACATCACGGAACCTTCATCATGTGACAT
>JAHWFP010033602.1:0-10654 GCA_023313725.1 Lithobius niger | reverse complement strand
CAGAGCGGTCCAAGATCTCTTGCAGTTTTACTTAAGCAAGTACTGCGGTGGGAAATGATGTAGTCAACAGATTAACAACATTGTGAGAGTTTGATCTGAACCTAAGACCGAAGGAGGGGGGTCGGTTTACCTTTGAGTGTGGATCCATGAGGTCTCGGTCTTCGAGGCCGGATTGATTGGAGATGGTGATGACTTGATTGAGGATCAGAATGGGGTGTTGATTGATGCGGAATGTGGAATCGCAAGGTCATCGATTGGTGAGGGTGAGAGTCTTCATCATTCTGTGCCAACATTAAAAGTTGATAGTTCTTGAGAATTTTGAGTTTACGTCCGGTTGGTGAAGGTGAAACCATAGCCTTTAGCACTTGAGCAACAGTCGAGTCATGGGAGTTTTTTTGTTGGTGTTAGCGACATTTTCCGCATTTCTCGGATTGCCGGGACGAAGGTTGTGGCATTGTCCCACTGCCACACCTGGCGTGCGATGTACGTTTCATTTGGCATTGCTTGATTAGTCCGGATCCACTCCTGAGCTAGTTTGTGGTGTTCACGACGAGCTAGCTCAGGGAGGACCGGGGGATGGTTGATGGCGTCATCGAGTTTAGGATCCGCAGGGATGGCTGTGTTCCCGATGACGTATTCGATTTTGGGAACAGTTTCAATTGTTTGCGTGCCTCGGGTGGTGAGATGAATGGGCTTTCGTGGGAGAGCTGGGCAGTGGATTCTGAAAATCGGTTGGTGATTCGTTGAGCCAGGTGTGGGGAGAGACGTCGAAATTTGGTGTCGGCGAGCTCAATTTTCCTTCGCATTTTGGTGTTGCTGGCAGTGAGGTTTTCGATGTTGAGCTTGTATGCTTCCATCAGCTTTCGAGCATTAGCAAGCTTTGTTTCCAGGTTTACACAATGAGTTGCAATGGGTTCACAGTTTGTACGGAGTCGTTTGAGTTCCTTTTCATTAAGATCAAGCTTGTGTTGAGCTTGCTTTAGAAGAACGTCGCAAGCTCCAAAGTTTTCAGTCAGATTGGAGAAAGCAGGGCTGGCATCAGTCCGAACAAAGATGTATTTGAAGTTGTTGAAGTGTTCAACGTGTCTTGACGTGGACTCATTGCGGCCATTGAACTGTGTTTGGTGTAAGCAGAAGACGACGTGACGGTGGCTGGGATGGCGGCAGTGGGCTTCATTATCGGTTTGAGTAAAGCTGAGGGAAACACTTTAGTCGGTGTGGTTTGACCTCGGGCTTTCTTATTCTTCATTTGCATAGAGCGAGCGAGGGATTGTTTGTTGTAGAGCAGAATGACAGGCCACTCGTTCGGAGAAATGGTTAGGCATGTGGAACAGGGGTCATTGCCATAATCACATTTTCGATGTCATTGACAAGCAGGATGTGGGTCATGACATTTTTTGGACGAGACAACACCAAAACAGTTGCAGACGTCATGTCTTCGTACAGTTTCGGGATCCCAGCCTCGAACGAGGGTTGACGATTCTTTGGTGGCATGGTTGCGAATAGCTGACTGTAGAAGTCAGGAAAATAGGCGGGAAAAATATGGGTTTATCAACGCCCCTCAGTGCCAAGCAGCAGGAAGACGGAAGGGTTTCAAGACAGATGAATCCCGTGGGTGGTAGAAGGTCGTGGTTGGATACAAGCGTCAATCAATGCGTGTCGAAGACGTTGAGGTTAATGAAGAGTCAGAATGGGGTGTCCTCGGAACATGCGTATGGAATCGAGGAGTTGCACAAGGGGTGGTGCCGAGATTGGGCGTTAACATCAGATTTTAGACAACGTGGTCAGGTTGCATGGTGAGGGGCTGAGTGTAGAGAATCTCCATTAGAGGTAAACTTTGAACATGGGCGGGTTGTGAGAATTCAAGCAAAACCAAGAGGTTCAGTGTATCAAGGCAGTGACTTTCGGCGAAGGTGTGGGCCTGAAGTTCAAGGGGCCGTTGCTGTCCTGGATGAGTGTAATCAGTTTCAGGCTGTCGGCGAACACTTTGATGTTCGGGAGGCAGGAGAAGCATTTGGCGAACGTGGGGCTTTCGACGAACAAGGTTGATGAATGAGGACAACGAACGTTCACTGGCTTGTGTCTTTAGACAAGGATTTCGGCGAACGCTTCGATGTTCAGGAGGACTGGAGAGACGTTTGGCGAACGTCGGGCTTACGGCGAACGTGGGGTGATACAGAAGGACCCTGGGCATGTAGAGGCGTGAGTTGTCAATCACTGGCATTCGGCGAACGTGTCATTACAGTGGATGATGGGTTCAGGGTCGACGTTAGTGTTCTTCCGTTGGTCACAAGGCGCTGAAGTTGTTGAAAAGAGTGGCGCAGCTGAAGATGATGTTGAAGTAACGATGCAGGGGTCTCCTGGAACCGGGAAAGCCGGAGGCGTTGAAATCCGTTGAAATGAAGAGTCCATTGAGCTTGTGAAGCGGAGCTTTCGGCGAATGCTTGTTTTCGGTGAAGGCTTTGCTCTCAGTGAAGGCTTTGCTCTCAGTGAAGGCTTTGCTCTCAGTGAAGGCTTTGTTTTGCTTTCGGTGAAGGCTTTGCTTTGTTTTCGGTGAAGGCTAGTATTCAGTGACGACTTGACGAACGTTTCCATCCCTTGCATTTTACGGTGAAGTATTTGGGGAAGATTCTCTTCTGTTGGGTCGTTGATTCCACTTGAGAAGTTTTCGACGATCGAGAAAGGGTGCAGAATCACGAGCCAATGTTGGGAAGAGTCTGTACAAGAGGTCAAATGATGAAGACATACATTATTGGAAAAAGCAGGAGAAGCTTTCGGCGAACGTAGCAAGTGACGAACATAGGAGGTTCGGCGAACAGAGTGGATGAACCGATTCTTCATGGATCATTCGACGAACGATAAAGCTTTCGACGAACACTGCAGCAGGCGGGTAACAAGAGGTATTGCAGGAGTACGGAGAAAAAGAGATGGCTGGCTAACGCTGTAATACCATTTATGGAGGGTCTGCATGTGCTGGCACATGCGCAGATGGGCGGCTCATCTGGGCGTATTGAGAAAGTTTTGATTCCTCCAGAGTAACAAGCACTTTGGAACTGAATGCAACAAAATTTATAGGTAGTATGATATTTTCGGCCGGCAATTAGAAACATGTTTCTTAGGCAAATAATTTTCATAAAATGCTGAGGCTTGCGGATTTTATTTGTTGAAGATGGTGACGCGGGATGAGGGAACTTTTTTTTAGCATAAAAAGCACTCTTTATGGTCAATACAAAGTCATAATCTCCTAAAGAAAACTTCTAGTTTTACAACTTTTAACATGATTACAACAATTTTAGAATGTAGGTTATGTATGTTTGGACTTGTACCATTCTACGATGGAAAATGGGAGATCATGGCTTCAGCCTTTAGTCCATCAATCGTCATTCTAGCAGATGGATTTTCAATGAGTGATGAGCATGTTTTTTTTCTTCTAAATTTGGGGCGTTTTACAGGATGCAGCGGTGCATGAGAAACATTTATTTTTATTTGTGTGGCCTTAGTATTTTTCTAATAATTTTACTACAACTCAATAAATGAAATATCAGTAAAGTTATGCAGCTGACTAGATTGAAATACGAAAATCAGTAAAGAACGTGAAGTCAACGTTAGTTAGATAATGCCAATAATAATGATAATATGCCTATACGAGAAAAAAAACCATCCAACAAGGGTCGAACCCAATACTCTCGCATGCAAGGCAAACACTAAATCGACTGTGCTTAACGTTCATAATAAGTGAAGGGTCTTTGGAATACGTAGTGTATACTCGTGCAAGGAAAGGATATTGTTGGATAATAGTAAATACGGTGTTTATTTATGGTAAGCAACACAAAAGGAGTAGGCTTTGAAAAATAGAATTTTAATAACGCAATGGACATCGTTGTCACGTGGTGTGTAGTGTCAGATAGAACTAATCAAACAAACGCCCTCCGTTCCGTAATGCACAGCGCCATTATCGTAGACTCTTCTAAATCGCCAGACTCATGCTTTAAATTCGCCGGTAATAGTTAGTCAAACGTATCACAAAAACTACGACTGCTGTTGTGACGTTTCTAACTAAGGTGGATGACTCCAATTAGGTTCATTCGAAAGGTGGGAATCTCCTCTTTGCGTCAAGGGTAATTTAAAGGGTACACCACTGTTAGGGACCGCAGCTTTAAGAGGGTGTACACTGAGAAACGACATGGCGACACCATGCGGCAGTTTTCTCTCTGCCTCAACGTAAAACAATGGGAGAGCATTGCAGTTCTTGAAAAAAAAAATTTTAACGAATAAATACTTCAGATCACAGGGTTTGTTGCTCTCTGCAGTGATCAGCATTAATTTCTACTTCGTTTCTTCAGTATATTTTGTTCTCGGATTTTTTTTTAAATTGGTTGTAGTCCACACTTCTGCGCATTGAATGCATAGCTTTGGTCGAGTGATTTAGCCCAAAAAGGGTTTGTCGTTGCTAGGGACTGAACTAACCCCATTTTAGTAGAGGCTGGTATCACAGTCACCATTCGATTTCCATCCCCAACTGTTCCTTGCACATGGCTTCGTTAGGATCAAATACTCCACCCCACTGACCTCGGTAGCCTGAAGGTTAAGTGTCTAGAAACTGGTCGTTTAGTGCTAAAAAAAAATCATATAGGGCGCGCACAGTGGCAGCCAGGGGAATTATTTATATACTGGTGAAAGTATGGCATGTAATAGAGTTTTGGGCCAATCTAGGAGGGTCCTCTGGTGCGGTCTGAGGCAGGGAGATGCATCAGCTGTCAGTCTGCGCAGTTAAAAAGCTTCCAACGCAAGAGACTTAAACCTAGCAGGGGAGGATAAATGTGAGGAGCCTTTAAATGCTATAATGAAACTACATTCCGCTGATTCAACAAGATATGTCTTTACAAAGATACAGGGACCAGCCCTGGCTATAATAATATGTGGCTTTACATAGATCTTAAAAGCCCATATCAAAGAGTTAATTCATTTTTTTTTTGTGAATAAACGTTTTTGCTTTCTTTTATGGGCCCTCTTTTTTTAAGCATTCGATATGAAGCAAGACTACAGGTAACACCAGAAGTGATGGGGGGGGGGGTGCATTGGGTATAGGGCCCTTAAGCCAATTGGTAGATTGGTGTTAAACTGGCTATGTGCTTAGGCTTACAATTGGTCCAGATGCTATATAGCCTTTTCTGATAACGGAGTATGATAACCGTAACGCATCGCGATGCTAGCTCAGGAGCAGTGCTACTAGCGTCGAAAGTATAGGGGTTAATTGGATACAAGTTTCGACTATGGAATAATTGTTGGTTACGATGTTGTGAGATTTATTTCGGACTACAAATGTTGAAACCATGCCACCCCAACGAAGTCCCACTGATGACGTCACTTGCAAATTCAAGTCCAAGATTAAGGTAACGTCATATTTTAACTACCCATTGTAACTTCAAAAGTATTCTCCATTGTTTGCTGAATGATGTGCGACTAATTATTGTAATAGTATGTAAATGCAAATTGCCTGTAGGGTGTACGTCATCAATTGTAATGGCTCGAGCTCGCTTGGCCTTCCGCCCGGTGCTTTCAACAATTAGGGGGTGGAACCGAATTAGAATTCATTCCGCCGCACTGTCCTCTCACCATCCCGGTCCACAAGGTAATTTCGGCAAATTTAATTAGAAATATTCCCTCCCCCCTTAATCCCAAATGTGAATTCAACCGACCAGTCCAACCCTGTTGCTTGTTTCACAGCAACCCCGCCAGGGCCGTAGGAAGCAAATTAAAGTGGTACGGCCTAACCAAATCAGCTAGGGGGTCTGGGGGACACTGAAGTTCCCACAGCAGGATCCCGGGCAGAACCACGGAAGTTGAGGGAATTTCTGGTGCTGTAGTGCCTTATCTGGCTTTGGAGGCCATATTTTGATCAACTGTTTAAGGTTTTCTATTTTAGTTAAATTGTGGAGCGCAGCAGGGACGGATCTAGGAGTTATGGGGGGGGGGACTTTTTTTTATGCTTTTTGTCGTTCGCACCACCGACTGGGGTGCATTTTCCTGACTGACAGAGACGTTTTAGTTGGTGCTCTTCCCTCCCCCCCCCCAATTTCGGCCATGAAGCTACTTTGTGCTATTAAGTGTAAGATTTTGACCGGAAGAGAGCAAATTGTTGTTCTTATTTAAGCCGTTAGTATACCCAAATTACGTGAGGTCGGTGGGAAGTCTTGTGTTGAGTCCTAGTCGGGGTAGTTGGCTTTTATTATCTCTAGCAAAACCAGTCTTTAAAGCAGTCTGTTTGCTTCTTTTACCCTTTCTCTTACGATTTATTTTTGATTTACGTCAGTTTATTTTAGAACCTTACCCTTATGTACGTAGCATGTAATAATTCGTCTCCACCTCCCCCCCTCTTTTGCATGTAGCCGACGTTTTCTATTCCGTTATTAGTGACTTAAAACTTATTTTTCAGAAAGTTATATAATCTGTTGGCTGCTGTGTTGGGCTTTCTTCGAAGTTTGGTTTTGACCACGTGCTGAAGCTTACTTTAGCGTTACTTTTATATCTTTTCCCCCAAAACCCCATTCTCTTGGTCAAGCTCATTGTCCTCAGCAGGGTGCGAGGAAAATAGAAGATGCACTACGTGATGTTATATTATTGTGTGCGCGGCATATCTTGAGTCCTGGAAGTATTTTATGAGCGGCTACGTCTTCCTGGAGGGAGCGGCTTTAATGGCCGCCATTGTTTTTGTAACCATTTCGGATATCAACAAGGCACTCTGCTACCAAAAACGTACAATCGATTATCTGTTTTCGTTCTGCAGCGAACTCAAGATAGGCCGCGCACACTTTAAAGTTCCTTGTTTTTTATGCTAGCGGGACAGAGGCTGCTCATCGAAGCTCGGCAGGAAAGCCACGCTCGTCTTACGGGGCGTCTTCAAAAGTTTGACAACAGCAGACGCGTTGTGTGTGTTTGGATAGATGGTATTTTAAAACTTGTGTGCCGAAAAGTGGCGTACCAGCCTTACCGCTTCCTACGGCCATGAACCCCACTGATACTAAATGAATCACTCAAACAAAAGTATTACCGTATCCGCTCTTGCAATTTAATCTGACCCTAAGTAAGCCTAGTTTCCTTGGCTTTCCGAATTAGGTCCAAAGTTAATGCTAAGAGTCGCCCGTGTAAGTCATGCTAGGCTGAGCCCTCCAACGCTCCTAATTATAATCCTTAAAACATCAAGCGGTATAAACCCGGACTTTTCCCGCTTTTTCACCAGCTAAGCTCAAACTAAAATCTGGCCCTCATGTAAAATCGTAGCTCCTCCTTTAGCTGTTTCGCCACAACGAGACACAAGTTCTACTACGACAGTACCTAGGCACCTCTATTACTGATACGCTTGCATAAAATTAAGAAGGCTTCTCGTTGAACTTAAAGTGTAAAACCAGTTTTACATGCCATACCAGTAAATGGGCAATTTCGGGGCAATCGCATTCTCACGGGCATGTTTGATTCGTCTGCGACAAGAAAGTATTACGTGTCCCGACCAAAGGCGAGCAGCCACAGTTTTACGCAAACATGGCCATGGATGTTTTGTTTTTTAACTGCTGTTGACTGACGGGTTCTCAAATTTAATATCCTGGCTGAGTAATGACAAATGAAGTTTCGGCCATTCGCAAACAAATTTGCGATAAATTTATTACGTAGAAATGAATTAACACTGAATAATACGTATTGCAGTTATTTACTGTTGACTGAATGCCTTGTCATCATAATTACGGAATGGCAAACATGGCTCAGGTCATTACGTGTGGCAGCTGCGTGTGTTCCCAAAAGATGGTTCCTGAGTCGGGCGCTTATCTTTTACGATGCACAAAGGTCGTATGCTTCATCGGATGCGTTCATCGCTAAACAGCCCAGTTAATATTGTTATGAGCTGATAATAGTGAATCATAGGGTAAGCTTTTATACCAAAGGTAATTGGCTCATTCGCCCGAAAGTGGAACATTTGCAACAGTTAGTATTCGATTTTGCAAACATGGAAAAATATTATTCTTTATCTAAAGTAGTGTAGTAATAAAGAATGTGTGCCTTACCTACAGCAGAGCTAAAAAAATTTTTGGAATTTCTAAAATTTAACATGGGATAGTCCCAAACCGTTAACATGGGGCACCACTTCCGTCACGACTTTTGGGACAGAGCAGAGTGTGACTGAGCTGACGAAACATGCTTTCACAGACATGTGCAATTAGGCCTAACAAGCGGTCACTATTTTTTGCCCCGGACATGATATGTACATCGAATTTCTGTTATATCTATGTACAAGTAAGAGACAAAACATTGTGGAACGCCACTAAACACTAATTGTGACTGAGTTGACAAAAGATTTCCTACCTTTCTTTCCAAAATTTCACTCCTCATACCCGACAGGCCAAAAAAACAAAAACAAAAAAACCGATTCTGTATGATGCTTATGCAGAGAAGTGCGTGAGACATCTGGTGGCAAAATTTCGCAACTCTGGATCGTTTTTCCTAACTTTTTGTGTGTGACGCAGTTAATAATTCAAACTTCAGTTTTCGTATTGCACTAATTAAAAAAATTGGAAAAAAAATTATTTCAATTGCATTCCAACATTATCCTGGCAATTAAGGAAGTTTAAATCATATATACCTTTTAAAAAAATGTACACTGCTTTGTTTTTATTTAATTTTTTGCCTAAAATCTATAAAAGGCATGGCAACATAAGAAAGTTGCATTTTTCGTTCTGTTACAAGGCTGCATAAAGAGTCTAAATTATTTTTTAAAATCAAAACTATAGCCGAATTATTATAAAAACTGTAGCATTGTACCGAAGACCTTTCACACTATTTGTCACAAGTAATAGAAAAAATAAATACCACAAATTTCATGGAAGTAAACACCGTGTTACCTGAAAAGTAAACTTTCGGGAGAATCACCCATTGACTGTTTAATCGATTAACACGGTACAAAAATATTACAGCAAACAATTGACTAGCACTCGGCCAGAAGAAGTGAAATCTTGAGATTTCTGTTTCACATTAAATAGCAAATGGTTGCTATTGGTTATGGCTACTTCTACTTTCGTTTTCCATGTGTAAAGACTGCGTGGCCTATCTTGAGTTAGCCGCAGAACGAACAAATATAATCGATTGTACGTTTTTGGCAGCAGAGTGCCTTGTTGATATCCAAGATGGTTACAAAAACAATGGCGGCCGTCGATTAAAGCCGCCCCCTCCAGGAAGACGTAGCCGCTCATAAAATACTTCCAGGATTCAAGAAACGCCACGCACACAATAGAACCTTGTAATACACTTGTGCAGTAGACAAATTTACTTCTTTGCAATTGAAGTAAAAAGGTCATCCACTTCTGAAATCACATGAAAGCTTAACACTAAGACGGAAATGTTCGAAAATGAAACAATTTATGCGGACCTCAATTGTTGGTCATAACCTAACACGATGCATGGTAATCCTCTTACTCCTAATCTGGTGATCTTTCGTGGTGGCTTTAAGGCAAAACAGGGGAATTTTGCCTCCACGAGCATAGCACAGGCCAAGCTCATGAATGTGAGGTTCATGCACTCCACCATCCTACTACTAGAGGGCGAGTAAGGTGGCGAAAAGTGACGTGCTATGCCACTTTTCAACATAAAATCTTGCATTGGTATTTTCATATTCCTTGCCGTGGTCAGATTGGAAAACTTAATTTTCGACCATTTGCAACTTCAGCTTTAAACTTACAATCCTTAAATTTCTCAAACAATTCAACATTGGCTTAAAGAACGCCACTTGCAGGAACTTGCTTTTTCCGTCAAAGAAGGTTGAAAAATATTTCGAACCTGCCATTGTTGGTGTAGGGAATAGGCCTATAATATCAGAGTAAACGATGCTAAGCAAATTAGGTGTAGGATCTGCATCTATTGCTTAAAAATGCTTTTTTTTTTGCTGTTACCTTGGATACATGCAGAACAAGTGTGAGGCTTTGGTTTAATGGTTGATGGTGAACTGAAACCACTGAGCGCTGCAGATTTAGTCTCTTTTCTTAAAGTGAAACTGAGTCGTTCATAAACCTTTTATGCCAGACACTAGTATTCTGAGCGAAAAATATTTTTTTCACATTTGAATTGTCCTTTTGTGAATTAATTTAGCTGTTTAGAAAAAAAACAGGCTGCTGAGTATTAAGTAGAAATTGATTTTGCAGTTTCATGGCTGGAGTTAATATCTGCATACTGCAACTTTACCTTTGCTTGATTTTTGCATGTTGGGGGCTTGACCTGGAGGACAAAAGGTTATATTTGACTCTTCAGTGGTTAAAACGTTTATTTTGGGATTGAAGGTTACAAATAAACCAGCTACGCACTGACCTGTTGACACTATACGACCAGTTTGTTTATGCACAATTTCATATTTAGCGTCGTCAAAAACAATTCTTAGTCCAGCTTTCATTGCTTAACCCACCAAAATAGGTTCATGCCAAAATCTAGCAAAAATAATGCTTTTATCACAGTAAGACTTAGACCACTAATATTGAATGTCACACTGCCTTCTATACTAGTTGAAAATGCGTTGGCTTTCATGGTGCATTCAACATTTTCAGTTTTAATTGAATAGGTATCATTAAAAATGATTTATTGCTGATTTTGTGATCGCCTGAGCTGGAGTCTATGATTA
>JAHWFP010033596.1:0-22536 GCA_023313725.1 Lithobius niger | reverse complement strand
CCTAGTCAAAAAAAATTCCTCAATATTTCATTCTTCAAGCAGTCCAACTTTTTCAGAAGGGATAAAAAAGTGACGATGAAAAGATGACAGACGAAGAGTTAGTGACAAAACAGCGCATTGGCTGGAAATGCCGTGTTGATGGACCTGAAGTTGTGAAGGCAGAAATAGATTGCAGACAGTGAAACGGCATTCATCCAAAACAACACCAATATTCTCTGACAGAACATACAGCCTCATCTTCAGTCTACTTCCAACGCCACCTCTCCGGGATCCGACAACACACAGCATTTCCAACCAACACCCTGTTTAGTCACATCATCACATCTGTCGTCTTTTCATCATCACGTTCTTATCTTACGAGAGGAAGTAGAAGCTTAACAAACGAAATATTGAGTAACACTTTTATACACAGATGGAATTAGTTTCCTTTATATCAAATTTAAAACAAACGATTAACCCAATGGTGCCTGAGCCCAGGATTAGGGAAACCCTACTTGTGCCTCAGCAACAGCAGTTAGCATGTAAAAAATAATATACTTTTCACACTTCAATTCTTAATAAATTCGCAGACTGGCTGCATCTTTACATTTTACACATCAAAAGAAACAATAGAAAACATACTAAATAATTAGCATGGTTTATAAGTTAATTATCCTAACACGTATTTTTTTTCAAAAAAATGTAGCCTAGTCGTAAAGTAAGTATGTGACTGGTGGCAACTGGCACACCACACATTTTCTCGGCATTAGGCACTTTGCACAATTGAGGCAACTCCAGATTTCTCCTAATTAAGGCGCCACTGGGTTTAAGAATGTATTTCTTCGTCTACTAAGAAACGCTTACAAAATCGTGTGCGACAACATACGGCAGACACCAGAAGTGATGACACGGAAAATGGCGTCGCTGTTCACCACATGGTTACACAATATCATATCGAATATCGAAATGTCGTATCAACCAACACCCTACATCGAATTCAGCAGATGCAAAACGATAATTTTAAAATGTAAAATTAGTTTTTACTAACCTAAATACTTACTTCAGTAATTATGCTTAAAATCATCATTTTACGCTATCACTGCTCATTTATCAACTAAAAAACTCCCTTTTTTAGCTTGTATCCAAACTTTCTCTCCTCTCCCGCCAGGGGCGCTGCTACTCCTAACTAGGAGGCCGCCATCTTGTTTGTTCCCCTTATCACATTTTGAACTCTCCTTTCAGTGAATGCGGGGAGGCGGGCGGGTTCTTACTGAAGTAAGTATTTAGGTTAGTAAAAACTAATTTTACATTTTAAAATTATCGTTTCTTACTACCTGCAAATACTTACTTCAGTAATTATGCTGAATTTGTCATTCAGGCGGTGGGGAAAACCCTCACTGAACCCGGGAGAGCTTGCCTACTACTGTTTTAACATGGAATAAGTCAACTTACCACTTCTACACAGTTGGTCTCGTCTCCTCTTCCAGTTACTTCACTGCCGTGCTCAGTTGACTGGGTGTCCCTAGTCTACACTCGAGGTGACTCCCTCAGTCTGAGTTAGCACTATAGTTCATTCACCAGTGTGTACCTCCGTCTGCACTAAGGGTGACCCCATCCGGTGGAACGTCATTAGAGCTCCTTTCCTGCCACCACATGACCCCTCACCACGTTCTCTCCTCTAAGCCCACAAGTTTCCCGCAGGTAATGTTTGATAAAGGTGGTACTGCTATTCCATGAGCACGCTGTTACCACCTCATCCAAAGGTGTGCCACAACCATACGCCCATGATGCGGCTCATGCCCGAAGCCCATGTGCTCTAACTGTAGCGGGGAGATCTTCGTGATCCTGTCCGTTCAAGTATGCTCTTTTAATTACGGCACAGATCCATTTCCCCAACTTGGAGGGTGACACTCCCTTATCCATACTCTCACCACTGTTTGAGTCCACATCCAAAAACAGTGGAGTATGCTTGTTATGAACTTGCAGTCCTCTTTCTTTAATATCTGTTTTGGATAGGTAGAACCGCAAAGCTCTAATGGGACACTGCAAACGTTCCTGGTTCCCTGGTTGTCCACATCCTGTTAGAGCTTTAATCCGTACAGGCTTTGGTATTGTTCCCGGTTTGCAATTTTTCGCTCGGAAATGGGCCGGAAACGTCAAAAATACCTCCGACCAGTCTTTGGAAAATCGAATATGACCGTCATCCCTGGTGAAGGCTGCCAACTCACTTTGGCGTGCTGCCGAGGCCAAAGCGACTAGAAATACCGTCTTCTGGGATAGAGATAGAATGGACGCATTTCTAGCTGGCTCATATGGAGCGCCCATTAAACTTTGTAGCACCAACGGCAGATTCCATTTGGGGAACAATTTCGTTTGTCTTGGTCTTGCATTTTCAAAGGCTGTCATCTGTTTGGAAACCACCACATTGGAAACAGTCTTTGGATCCCCTACGCATGTCAGCACCGAGTTAATGGCCGAACGATAGCCCTTGATAGCACTTGGGGACAAGCCTTTGGCAAATAGCTCTTCAAAGAAAAAAGTCAGCATTCGTAGGTCCGGGTTGCATGGGTCGCAGTCTGACTTTACACACCACTCGAACCACTTTTTCCATTTGGCATTGTAGTTACGTTGCGAGGACGCCCTCAAACACTTTGTAATCCTGGAAGCCACTACCTCCTTAAATCCCTCCTTCACCAAATTCTTCCTCAGAGTTTCCACCCTTGAAGATTCAGCATGGAAGGGTTTTGGTGCAGGGTTCTCCCACGATGCTGGGTTAAGAAGTTCTCTGTGATTGGCAGAGGGATCGGCTCCGTCTTTTTCAGCTCCATCAGCTCTGGGAACCATGGAGCTGCTGGCCACCAGGGGGCTACTAGGATGAACTGTCCTTTGGCTACTCTCAACTTGTTGATCACTTTCAACAGGAGTTTGAACGGCGGGAACCGGTACGCATTCAGTCCTTCCCAGCTTATTGACAGCGCGTCCGTTGCCCAGGCCCTCGCATCCGGGAACGGGGACACAAAACATGGGAGCTGAGTGTTGTAGTGGGTTGCAAACAGATCCACCGACGGGGTTCCCCACTGACGAAACAGGGCTTTGCAAACTTGAGGGTCCAACATCCATTCCGTAGTCGGCACCTGTGAACCCCGGGACAACTCGTCCGCCCACACGTTGAGACTTCCTGCTATGTGGCGAGGAACCGGCGAGATTTCGTACCGCATGCAGATCTCGAAGAGGATGGAGGCTTCTTCCATAAGACATTTCGAATGCGTGCCCCCACCTTTCTTCACATACGCAACAGCCGTGGCATTGTCGCACATGATGCCCACTGCCTGACCTCTCAGCCTTAACTTCCAGGCAAGGAGGGCTCTCCAAACTGCTCTGAGTTCCAGGACATTGATATGCAGGACCTTCTCCTCTTCGCTCCAAATGCCTGATGCAGTCTCTCCGGCAAGGTGAGCACCCCAACCTGACAGGGAGGCGTCCGAAAACAGGAGCAACTCCGGAACGGGCACGTGAATGGGCACTCCCACTTGAAGGTTTTCCTTCACCGTCCACCACGCCAAGCTTTGCCTTGGGAGGTCTCGCAGCGGAATGATGTCCATCCAACTGTTCCGTGGCTGCCACGCTGTCTTCCGAAACCAGTGAATCGGTTTCACTCGCCAGTGGCCTAAGGGTACAAGTCTGGCGCTGGAGTCCAAGAGTCCAATGAGCGATGCCAACTCCTTCGCCGTTACCCTGGTCCTTCGGACGAATGTCTTCACCGACGTTCTCGTCTTGACGAACCTCTCCAGCGTTGGTTTTACCAACATTTTTACAGTGTTGAACTCTGCCCCCAGGAACACAAAACAAGTGCTTGGAACTGGCCTGGACTTCTTGAGGTTTATACCAAGACCTAAATGTGAAAACAGGGAGCTGCACATTTCCCACTGCTGAGTCAGAAGAAAACAGTCCTTGTTTCGAACAAGCCAATCGTCCAAATATGCATGAGCTTTGATGTAATGTAGGTGCAGGTATGCAAGCACTGGTTTCAGCATTCGGGTAAACACGTATGGAGCCGTCGCTAAGCCGAAGGGGAGAGATTTCCATTGGAACGATTTCCCCCCCGCCACAAGGCGGAACAGATGTCGAATCATAGGATTGAGGGGAACGTGCAGATACGCATCCTCGAGGTCGATCGAAATGGTATACTCTTCGTGCTGGAGCGAGTCTCGAATTGATTCGATCGATTCCATCTGGAAATGTTCCTTTGCGAGGTGTTGATTGAGTTTCCGAAGATTGAATATAACTCTGGATCCTCCTCCCTTCTTCGGAATCACCCTTGCTGGACTCCAAAAACCTGGACCGGGAGGTGCTTCTTCTACCGCCCCCTTCACAACCAGCAGATTGACTTCCTCGATAAGTTCTGGGATTTCGGAACGTCTTACCAGCCAGTCCGGCGGGCAGTCTGTAGTTACAAGCCTGGTGACGAATGGCGGTGTGTATCCCTCTTCCAAAGTTTGGATGACGAATGGGTCCGACGCAATCCTCTTCCAATGTCCCAGATGTCTGGCAATCCTTCCCCCCACCTGACGGTGAATGGGGGGGCGCCCTGACCATGGCCAGTCACTGACGTGGAGGTCTTTTACCCCTTCCATGGAACGATCCTCGGCCACGCTGGTAACTCCCTGATCCTTTCCCGCGCGACGAGGAGGGGGGATGGTCACGAAAGGGCGAACGATCCCTTGACTTGTCCACTGGCTTTTTGTTGCTACTCTTTCCTCCATATGGCTCATTCCAATGTCCTGATGCTGGGTGTTGGATTTTTGCATATGGTGTCTTGCTTCGAGAGCTTCCAGGGTTCGTGCTGACCGATGGTCGAGGAGGTCGAACCTTCGCCCTGAGTTCTGGAGCCAATACAAGTAACTGTCCATTAAACAAGTCTCCAGAGCCATGAACTGGCAAAAGTCTCAACTTGCCCACTACATCCGCCGGGACCCCAGTTGCAGATTCTAGGAGGGCGTCTCGACGCCGAAAAGCATTGTTCATGAGTAGCCGGCATTGCCAATTTAAACTATCCTTGTGGAATGAAGACGCTCGTTTAAGAAGATGCATACATTCCCTAATTGTTTTATTTTCCCTGAGCTCCGGGTTGACCAACGCCATCGCCTTCAAAGCCGCAGTTGATGACGAGTAAATAAGCTCTGCTTGAGAGCTTGCTCTCATGCTGGCTCTCAACATGACATCATCCTCTTCAAATTGTTGAGCAGGAGTTTTAATGAATGAGGGGTTCTTGAGAACCGAATCCAACTCGGTACTACACAGTTCCGTTACATACTCGGCTTCCTTGTAGGTCCGAAATCTCTTCTTATTCGGGGCTCCTTTTCCGACTGATTTGAAAAACATATGTGTTTTCTTCGGGTCATGCGGTGGCAGGGGTTTTGAACAAGTCACAGGCAGTTCATTTTTCCTAGTTAACGACTCAGTGTTTAGTAGTTGCCGAAACAAAACTGCTGATTGTGGCAGATGGGAGGTGCGCTGCTTATAACATCCCTCATTTGCCAACGTATCCATGGGTGGATCCTCTGCATCCTCCACTGGCGGAGGCCCTTCCTTGAAAAACCGAGTGTGTCTCAAATGCTTGAGTGCCACCTCCGTAAATTCCGCCCACGGGATATAACCTGGGCCTTCATTGAACGGGTCATCTGTGTAATCCCCTTCCGTCTCGTCGCTACTCTCAGAAGCTCCGTTATTGTGCTCTTCACTAGCTTTTCTTCTTTTAGACAACCCTTTGTCTGTACTTGAAGCCACCGTTCCTCTCCTCTTCCTTGAATCATTCTCAACTCCAGAACCACCCTTGGTGGGTGTAAATTCCATACTTGAACTCAAATGATGAGCATCTTCCAGACGTAATGATGACTGCCTTTCAATCGGCGACATGCGGCGACAGACTGGCGACACACGGCGACAGTCCGGTAACACGTAGTTAGCAGGTGAGGAACAGGCGGCGACACAATGGCGACTGGCTGGCGACACACGGTGACGGTCCGGCGACACGTGGCGGCGACACGGTGACGACTGAGCGGCAACGGGACTGTTCTCCTCACGCAGTGGCGACAACTCAGCGACATGCGGCGACTTGACGCCCGTCGTGTTTGACGCCATAAACGAGCTCATTATGTCTAGTAGTTTCGTAAATTTGTCCTCACTGGACTTTACTACTCGTACAGTTTTGCGTGATTTTCCGCTTGAGTGCTCATATGAACCGCTATTCCCCACACCGGGAGCGGCCATTAGAGTACTGTCATTTCCTGACCTGCGAGTGGACGCCCTAGACGATTTTCTTTTCTTCGCCGAGCTCTTCACTAGGTCCGTACGGCCGCCGGACTTGGATCTAGACGCAGTCTTAACATCCCCGACACGTGGCGCCTCCTGACGGCACGGCGACTGCATAGCTGGTGACTGCATCGCAGCTGACGACTTGATGTCCGTCACAACAGACACATCCAATGATTTTTCTTCTTCATTGGCTAACAATGGCTGCAACATGTGGAGCATATCAGTCATTAGGGCGCCGAACTTCTTTTCCATTCCAGACACTGCCGAATCCACCTTGTCCGTAATTCGTTGCTCCATACGAGTTGCTTTCACATTAAAAATTTCGTTGGCTGTGGTCTGCATCGACGCCAGCCACTCTTCCTTTGCGAACGGCACCTGTCTTACTCCATCCTCCACCAACTTTGCATCATCCGACACCACCACACTTTCATGAATTTCAGCAAAGTCATTTTCGTTTGTTGACGCCATCTTGTTTTCTCCCTCCGGTTGACAACTTGCAGCCGTTTCGTCCTCAACCAAACCTGCCGTTGCAGCCCTGGCCCTTTGATCTGCTTTTTGATCCGATTTCTTCCACGTGTGCAAAATGTCCTTCACAGTTGAACGATGATGTAAATCGCACAGTTCACATACTTTGGTGACGAAGTTGCAGGGCCTGCACTCACGGCAAAGAGGGTGAAAATCTCTTGACTGTTTCTTGCAGCTACACGCATCAAATTTCTTCGAATTGAGCCTCTCACGTAATAGATCGTTTGATGCTTCTATCGTGGTCATAATTATGCCCAGAAAAGTTGATAACTTTGCTTCCCAACTCGAAAACAAAGGCAGCGATGCCAAACACGTCCTACCCTAACAACGTGCTCAAAATGTGATGAGGGGAACAAACAAGATGGCGGCCTCCTAGTTACGAGTGGCAGCGCCCCAGGCGGGAGAGGAGAGAAAGTTGGATACAAGCTAAAAAGGGAGTTTTTTAGTTGATAAATGAGCAGTGATAGCGTAAAATGATGATTTTAAGCATAATTACTGAAGTAAGTATTTGCAGGTAGTAAGAAACCCCCGTTTGTGCTCGTATATAATTTTCAATAATTTATTGATGAGCCTGCGAAACAAGCAGCCGAGTTTTTCATCCAATGTGGCAGTCACCATCCGCAACTCTTTTGAATTTTTTATCAAATTTTTAAAATTTTGACATATCAATTACGTGATTTTTTTACGGAGTTACCGTAACACAGTAGAACCTCGATTATCCAAACTTCTTAGTACCGACGGGTGTTCAGATAAACAAAAATTCAGATACTGTAATCCAATTTACATGCAAAATAAAATAGGAAACTCTTTTCTTTACACAGTTTAGTATTTGAGAACTATGCTTGATTGTACTACTGAAAAGAAAATTTTGCATGAATGACTCCAGGATCGTAAATAAAGCAAGGGAAATGCATCGTCCCTCTTTAAAAAAATGGTAAATTTCTGAATATATTGTAAAAAATGGGAGTTTCTGAGATTCAGGGTGTTGCGATATTCGGGGTTGGGATAATTGAGGTTCTACTGTAATTTAAAAAACTTTTTCTGCATTTATGAGGCTTGACAATGCCAAATTCATTGTTGTGTATTGATTTGATTAATCCAATTCAGTTTTCAAACGGCTATAGCAGTAAAAGGTATTTTCACTCATCAATTTGCATGGATTCAGCAAACATTACAAACGATATTGATTGCTGGATCCATGCAACGTATCAGCGAATTCCTGTATATAGATCACTAACAATTCGTTAGTGATCTATATACATGAATGCGCTGACACGTGCTAAGCCTTTTAATTACTGGTGGAAGACCACAGATGCACAAATTCAATCTACACGCCTACTGTAGGATACTTCACAGATATTATACTTAAATTTTGAAGCAGCCTTTCCTACCATAAAAGTCTGATTCCATTTTATCTTAACAAGGATACAAAAGGCTGACGAGGACACTCGTTATACTTACCATGTCTGGGATTAGTCTACTCTTGAATGAGAAGTTAAGTTCTAGTCCTGATGGGCCACACTTCAAGGCAATAGGCAGGAGACGATCACCTTCAATGACATGGCCTGCAAGCCAATGCAATCAGTGATTAAATACACCCATTTTTTCAACACTGTTAAGTATTAACCAGAAACCTTTTCAACAACAATTAATGACCAAAACTGTATTAAGTCTTAATATTCCCATGGCCAAACTGCGATTCTTATAAATTGCATCCATTTACATGCAAATGGTAGTACGAGCTAAAACGTTCAAGAAGACAGTCATTTCTCTTGAGCATTTCAGTGTTAACTCAACTAAGTAAATCACTGGCGGGTGTTGGTGAAACTTGGCACGATTATCATAATTACCAAAGCAATATTGCTATATTCATAAAACATCTCAAACCAAAAATATTTAAGTCACATATTAAGCTTCCCCGCTGGTGAAAATAGGGATGACAGTTTGAATTGAAAGCTGGAGGGAGGAAGGAAATTTGGGTAATCGGTGTACTTCTTTATCCATTTAACCCTTTGGGTCCAAACAACGATATATCATTGCTTTAAAACCGCGCTCTGAACCGCGCAGTTCAAAGCCCCGTTGCAAAGGAAAACTTCCAATTGCACAGGACAGAAATGTAATTCCGATTGAATTACATATTTTCAGACAAGTCTTTAATATCGTCTTTTAATTACCTTAATTGAAAATGTCACAAGGTCTACAGTGAAAATTCATTTTAAAGTTGAAAAATCACCTTATATCAACACATATTTTCACAATCACACGAAAAAACAACAAATTTCCGCAAATTTTCAATAGTCAGCAGTCCTGGAGGTGGAATGGCTCAGGCGACTATCATCTTCAGGCTCCACAACAAGACAGATCACTACTTCGTAACGACTGTTCGTCTGCTTCGAATATTGGGCGCAGCCTCCGGTATTTGTTGGGCACGTTGCGAATCTGGAGCGCGGTTGCCGTTATTCGTTGGGTTTGTCGCCCATTTTTCACGCAGCCAGCGATCGAGTTCTCCACGCATTAAAAACTGAATTCCAGGGTTTGACGGTCCCTGGATATTCCTCAGCAAAGCCTTCTCTCGGTTGTGGTGTTGAACAGCCAGGGCTTAAAGACTTCTCAGATGTATATAGCTTCTCGAATTTGAGACTAGGAGCATTTTTGTTCCTACCCAATTTATATTGTGCCGAGTTTCCATGTGGTGGACTGCAATGCTGTTCGTTCTAACTTTATTCCTAGCATCGGCCATGTGCTATTTGACACAGGTCCTAATTCCTTTCCTTGTCTCACCTATGTAGACTGTACTACAGTCACCACATGGAATTCGGTACACTCCTTCATTTGTATTTCGGATTTTTTCCAGGAACTTATCTTCCGCTTGTTGCACTTCATTCTGTTTTCTCATGTTCTGTCCAGATTGATTCCTTCGTTTCATAAGGCGGTCTTTTAGCCCTTTGCTATTCTTGATGTAAGAATCAAACCCATTTGTCTGCAGTACTCGCTGCACCATGTCCGTACTTTCATTCATGTAGGTTACGGCAATTCTCGGTCGTCTTTTTTCTTCCTTCACACTTTCTATCGCCATCTTCTTTTCATCTTCTATCCCTTCTTCTCGGTTTTTAGCTTTTCTTTCTTTTCTTTCCTTTTCTACTACCACTGCTTTTTGAATCAATCTGTTTAGGCAGCCAGGTGGACAGCCTAACTTGACAAACCTGCCTTTTACTTCGCTTAGGTGGCGCTTCGCTGTTCTCAGATCTCTCGAATTCTGTACCACTCTAAAAAACTCGTTCTGTGCTATTGCTCTAAGCTGGCTTTTGGGGTGTCCAAATGTGTAAGGAATTCCTCTGCCTGATGTTGTTGGCTTTCGATAGGGCTGGTACCAGATCCTTCCATCTGCATTCCTCTCCAGCAACACGTCCAAAAACGGCAATCTTCCTTCCTTTCCCTCTTCATACGTCAAGTTAATTTCTTCCGTCCATGCATTCAGGACTCGCTGTAGGTTGTCTGATTGGCCTCTCTTGAGGATGGTGAGGGCATCATCCACAAATCTTTTCCAGAGTTTTAGCTCAGGAAAAGAATTTTTGACGAAGCAATCGAGATGTTGTAAAACTATTTCCGAGATCACTGGTGAGCTCGAGTACCCCATGGGGGCTCCCTTGACTTGCCAGAAAGTTATTCCCTCGTATTCAACATAAATGTGGGACAGGAGGGCCTTGAATAAAGACAGAGCTCTCCTGAAGGGCCTCCTGTCCCACATTTATGTTGAATACGAGGGAATAACTTTCTGGCAAGTCAAGGGATCCCCATGAGGTACTCGAGCTCACCAGTGATCTCAGAAATAGTTTTACAACATCTCGATTGCTTCGTCAAAAATTATTTCCCTGAGCTAAAACTGTGGAAAAGATTTGTGGATGATGCCCTCACCATCCTTAAGAGAGGCCAATCAGACAACGTACAGCGAGTCCTGAATGCATGGACGGAAGAAATTAACTTGACGTATGAAGAGGGAAAGGAAGGAAGATTGCCATTTTTGGACGTGTTGCTGGAGAGGAATGCAGATGGAAGGCTCTGGTACCAGCCCTATCGAAAGCCAACAACATCAGGCAGAGGAATTCCTTACACATCTGGACACCCCGAACGCCAGCTTAGAGCAATAGCACAGAACGAGTTTTTCAGAGTGGTACAGAATTCGAGAGATCTGAGAAGAGCGAAGAACCACCTAAGCGAAGCAAAAGGTAGGTTTGTCAAGTTAGGCTATCCACCTGGCTGCCTAAACAGATTGATTTAAAAAGCAGTGGTAGTAGAAAAGGAAAGAAAAGAAAGAAAGGTTAACAACCGAGAAGAAGGGATAGAAGATGAAAAGAAGATGGAGATAGAAAGTGTGAAGGAAGAAAAAAGACGACCGAGGATTGCCGTAACCTACATGAATGAAAGTACAGACGTGGTGCAGCGAGTACTGCAGAAAAATGGGTTTGATTTTTACATCAAACATAGCAAAGGGCTAAAAGACCGCCTTATGAAACGAAGGAATCAATCTGGACAGAACATGAGAAAACAGAATGAAGTGCAAGAAGCGGAAGATAAGATCCTGGAAAAAATCCGAAATACAAATGAAGGAGTGCACCTAATTCCATGTGGTGACTGTAGTACAGTCTACGTAGGTGAGACCCGTGTCAAACAGCACATGGCCGATGCTAGGAATAAAGTTAGAACAAACAGCATTGCAGTCCACCACATGGAAACTCGGCACAATATAAATTGTGAAGGAACAAAAAAGCTCCTCGTCTCAAATTCGAGAAGCGATATACATCTGAGAAGTCTTGAATCCCTGGCTGCTCAACACCACAACTGAGAGAAGGCTGTGCTGATGAATATCCAGGGACCCTCACACCCTGGAATTCAGTTTCTAATGCGTGGAGAACTCTATCGCCGGCTGAGTGAGAAATGGGCGACAAGCCCAACGAATAACGGCAACCGCGCTCCAGATTCGCAACGTGCCCAACAAATACCGGAGGCCGCGCCCAATATTCGAAGCAGACGAACGGTCGTTACGAAGTAGTGATCTGTGTTGTTGTGGAGCCTGAAGATGACAGTCGCCTGAGCCATTCCACGTCTAGGACTGCTGACTATCGCAAATTTGCGGAAATTTGTTGTTTTTTCGTGTGATTGTGAAAATATGCGTTGATATAAGGTGATTTTTCTACCTTAATTGATGTTTTTGTGGGTAGTGTCATCAAAATTGATGTGAAATTACTTTTGTTTGCTGAAAATAGCCCTGCCCTTGGTTCAAGCGATGTAACTCCTTATGGCCGCCATTTTGGTCGCTTTCGAAAGCTGGGAACCCGAGTTTCCTTGGTTGGAATAAATGAACTCATCAACGTCTACTGTCTTTATTCCTCAGAGACAGGACTAACTTTAATGTCCAGTTTGAAGTTCCTTAGTATCGAGAGCTCCGATTGGTTCATTTGTGGCATGTGACCCTTGAACGCGTTGGTGCCCAGGCTCAAGTAAAGTCACACGAAACGAGTCAATACCACTACCATTGGCGTAGCTTGTACGCATTTCTTACGGACAGCCGGCTAGGAGACATGATGGTGGCCGAAGACGGATTGCTTTCAACAATCGTGAATATTGAGGAAATGACTTGTATGATATTAAAAACATAAAAACCATTTTGAAAGCAGTAAAAGAACCTGCAAATGAAGAATAACCGGTGGGTGTTATCATTTCAAGGTCTCCCGGGGACTGCAGTTTGAATATTTTCGTTAGAGCATTTACGTAGTTGAACTTCACAACTTTTTTTTTAATTACGAAAACTTAATATGATGGTCCCGAGCATATTTGTGTGCAATAATTTATAATGTAATACACCCGTAGACCGCTTAGTTAATTTTTAATACAATTTATTTCACTCAGGCGTTGTAACGTGTGTTCAATGTAGAAGCCAAACTTGAAGTAGTTAAACCTTATTTAATGCGGAATAATCATGACAAGATTTGGGTTACATTATTACGTTCTTTCTCAACACAAGAATCAACGGGAATAGAACACCGGGCTTTGACGCCCTTGACTTATATATGCTCCGGTCGGATCCAGAGCTCCACCGGACAACCAATCAATTCGTGAGTTCGTTAACCAATCCAGTTCATGGTTACAAAGTGTTCACCAATCGTGGCCAACAATACTTGGCCACGTTCTCCTGCACGTCCGCTCATGGTTTAGGCGCAAAACCTGAAAGTCCTTGCCGTTGCACAAGTGATTTTGGCGCCAACAAGAGTCAAGCACAACACAACAGCACACAGGTAGGTACGAGGGTGAGCCAATGTCCGTTACAGCGTGCAACATGTTTATGGCAGCCATATTTTGGCCATGGTTGCTTTTGCAGTGAACGATAAAAATGGCTTCGGACCCGAAAGGGTTAGCTTGACTTGACTGTTACCGCGGCTGTCCACCCAAGCCAAAATGGTGCCCTGCTTTTTATACCCCCCCCCTCCCATCCAGTTTATTCTAGCATCGTCAACTATCAGAAATATCCAAAAATACACAAGGCCAGTTGCGTCGCATCATACCTAACTCGTAGACTGGCCAAAATTAAAACACTGGTCCCCAAATACCGGACCCATATCATTTTAGAACAAGGTTAATTCCCTGAGAAGAAAGTAACAGTTGCCACTTACTTATCGAAACATAGCTCTATGTTGTCGTCACAAGCGTTGATTAATTGTGCAACAGTCAGTGTATTACATTTTGGTCGTTTAACTTTTTTTTTTTTGTTAATGTTCTCTTCTGAGGATAGTGAACGTTTTATTCACCGAAAATTCAAGTGGACTTTTGTTTTCCACGGTATTGTGGTAAAGTGTTTTCTTCTTTCTAATGTTTTGGTCATCATGATTGAGCGGTGAGAGAGCTCAGCCTGGTTGCTGAAGGTTTGCGGATCTGGTCGGACCCCTGGAAAAGGGACCTTGGCAAAGTCCCTGCCAGGACTGCCAGCCAGGGTTGCATGAGAGGCTATCATGCTCCTTCAGTGGCTATGGGAGCTATTCTGGCCAATTCTGGACAATCTTTTGGCCTGTATGATGATGGGAGGTTTCCCGGATCGAATCCCCAGGTTGGCTCCTCCATTTGCCAGATATTTCTTCTTATCAAAAAAGCCTGGTAATGTTCAAAATTGAGTCCGTTCAGCCATACAAGAAGTTCGGCTCACTTAAGGCTCAAAGAAATTAATTAAAAAATAAAACTTGAACTATTCTGGTATACAGTGTACCCTCTTTATAACAATAACCCCTTTACAACGATTCATTTAGTAAAGACTATAAGAACGGCCAAATTGCCGCTTTTACGCCAAAGAATCCATGCTTATAAAAAAGCTGTTCTCAAGCTACTTGTTAAATAACCTGCTTATAACAATACCCTTATAACGATAACCTTATTAAAGCAATAGGATATTTTGTAACCTAGCTCAATTCTACCTGTACAAAAATACTTTCCATAGTTTGTTGCACTATCTCTCCATCTGCCTAGCTCATCACATTTCTTTGCAAAGATTTATTCCATCTGTCCACCTGGTAGCACTGCTTGACTTACTTGATCGGACTGTTCCCATTTTCCAAGCAGCATGACAGAGAGGGAGGGAGAAGGAAAACCTGTAGCTCTAATCCAAGCCACTGCAAGCCACGTGCTACGGCAACACTGTGCCTCTGTACAGTAACAGTCGCTGTCATGCGATCGTTTACACCCCCTCTCCCCAAAATAAACGATTTCTGTTCTGTGGATAAGTGTTATTTCAAGCTACGATATTGTGCAGCTCAGGCCTACCATCTTAACAGTTAATGCTCCATATAGCATAGACTTCAGATGGTTAAATATTTTACCTTGCATCGGCCAACATGATTTGTTTTCTTGTTACGCTAAGCAAGTACATTATAACGATAATAATGTTATAATGACGTTTTTTTTTAAATAACAATTACCCAGAAATAACATATAAGGTATCGTTATATAGAGGATATAGAGTATAAGTCTAAAAAAAATTCCATATTTATGCTTTATGTTGTACACATTATTTAGTAACTTACCACAGGAAAAATGGACTATTCTTTCTGGACTGGCTCCAGCATTTATAAACAACTGATCCCGAAATTCAGATATCTGTAACGAAGTTAACAACACAATCAATTTTCTCCAGACGTACATGACAATCTAACTGATAAAATATTAAAGTTGTAACTAATACACTAACGTTGGGTGCGGTGATATGATGATTTGGGATCGTACACATATCTACATTTTCCGCTTACTTACGGGTTGCATTGTTCCACCCGCAACAATAATGGCTCTTGCACCATCAATGATTTCTTTGAAATGAATTGCAGGATTCAGGATTACAACTTTGAGAAATGACTTCGAAAATGGTTCTGAAAGGAAGCACAAGTTTTTTTTTCGACACAAGAAACATGTAAAATACATATATCTTGCTGCGGCACAGTAATGATGTAAATGAAAATAATTTTGCTTCCCCCCCCCCCAAACCTAGTCAAAAAAAATTCCTCAATATTTCATTCTTCAAGCAGTCCAACTTTTTCAGAAGGGATAAAAAAGTGACGATGAAAAGATGACAGACGAAGAGTTAGTGACAAAACAGCGCATTGGCTGGAAATGCCGTGTTGATGGACCTGAAGTTGTGAAGGCAGAAATAGATTGCAGACAGTGAAACGGCATTCATCCAAAACAACACCAATATTCTCTGACAGAACATACAGCCTCATCTTCAGTCTACTTCCAACGCCACCTCTCCGGGATCCGACAACACACAGCATTTCCAACCAACACCCTGTTTAGTCACATCATCACATCTGTCGTCTTTTCATCATCACGTTCTTATCTTACGAGAGGAAGTAGAAGCTTAACAAACGAAATATTGAGTAACACTTTTATACACAGATGGAATTAGTTTCCTTTATATCAAATTTAAAACAAACGATTAACCCAATGGTGCCTGAGCCCAGGATTAGGGAAACCCTACTTGTGCCTCAGCAACAGCAGTTAGCATGTAAAAAATAATATACTTTTCACACTTCAATTCTTAATAAATTCGCAGACTGGCTGCATCTTTACATTTTACACATCAAAAGAAACAATAGAAAACATACTAAATAATTAGCATGGTTTATAAGTTAATTATCCTAACACGTATTTTTTTTCAAAAAAATGTAGCCTAGTCGTAAAGTAAGTATGTGACTGGTGGCAACTGGCACACCACACATTTTCTCGGCATTAGGCACTTTGCACAATTGAGGCAACTCCAGATTTCTCCTAATTAAGGCGCCACTGGGTTTAAGAATGTATTTCTTCGTCTACTAAGAAACGCTTACAAAATCGTGTGCGACAACATACGGCAGACACCAGAAGTGATGACACGGAAAATGGCGTCGCTGTTCACCACATGGTTACACAATATCATATCGAATATCGAAATGTCGTATCAACCAACACCCTACATCGAATTCAGCAGATGCAAAACGATAATTTTAAAATGTAAAATTAGTTTTTACTAACCTAAATACTTACTTCAGTAATTATGCTTAAAATCATCATTTTACGCTATCACTGCTCATTTATCAACTAAAAAACTCCCTTTTTTAGCTTGTATCCAAACTTTCTCTCCTCTCCCGCCAGGGGCGCTGCTACTCCTAACTAGGAGGCCGCCATCTTGTTTGTTCCCCTTATCACATTTTGAACTCTCCTTTCAGTGAATGCGGGGAGGCGGGCGGGTTCTTACTGAAGTAAGTATTTAGGTTAGTAAAAACTAATTTTACATTTTAAAATTATCGTTTCTTACTACCTGCAAATACTTACTTCAGTAATTATGCTGAATTTGTCATTCAGGCGGTGGGGAAAACCCTCACTGAACCCGGGAGAGCTTGCCTACTACTGTTTTAACATGGAATAAGTCAACTTACCACTTCTACACAGTTGGTCTCGTCTCCTCTTCCAGTTACTTCACTGCCGTGCTCAGTTGACTGGGTGTCCCTAGTCTACACTCGAGGTGACTCCCTCAGTCTGAGTTAGCACTATAGTTCATTCACCAGTGTGTACCTCCGTCTGCACTAAGGGTGACCCCATCCGGTGGAACGTCATTAGAGCTCCTTTCCTGCCACCACATGACCCCTCACCACGTTCTCTCCTCTAAGCCCACAAGTTTCCCGCAGGTAATGTTTGATAAAGGTGGTACTGCTATTCCATGAGCACGCTGTTACCACCTCATCCAAAGGTGTGCCACAACCATACGCCCATGATGCGGCTCATGCCCGAAGCCCATGTGCTCTAACTGTAGCGGGGAGATCTTCGTGATCCTGTCCGTTCAAGTATGCTCTTTTAATTACGGCACAGATCCATTTCCCCAACTTGGAGGGTGACACTCCCTTATCCATACTCTCACCACTGTTTGAGTCCACATCCAAAAACAGTGGAGTATGCTTGTTATGAACTTGCAGTCCTCTTTCTTTAATATCTGTTTTGGATAGGTAGAACCGCAAAGCTCTAATGGGACACTGCAAACGTTCCTGGTTCCCTGGTTGTCCACATCCTGTTAGAGCTTTAATCCGTACAGGCTTTGGTATTGTTCCCGGTTTGCAATTTTTCGCTCGGAAATGGGCCGGAAACGTCAAAAATACCTCCGACCAGTCTTTGGAAAATCGAATATGACCGTCATCCCTGGTGAAGGCTGCCAACTCACTTTGGCGTGCTGCCGAGGCCAAAGCGACTAGAAATACCGTCTTCTGGGATAGAGATAGAATGGACGCATTTCTAGCTGGCTCATATGGAGCGCCCATTAAACTTTGTAGCACCAACGGCAGATTCCATTTGGGGAACAATTTCGTTTGTCTTGGTCTTGCATTTTCAAAGGCTGTCATCTGTTTGGAAACCACCACATTGGAAACAGTCTTTGGATCCCCTACGCATGTCAGCACCGAGTTAATGGCCGAACGATAGCCCTTGATAGCACTTGGGGACAAGCCTTTGGCAAATAGCTCTTCAAAGAAAAAAGTCAGCATTCGTAGGTCCGGGTTGCATGGGTCGCAGTCTGACTTTACACACCACTCGAACCACTTTTTCCATTTGGCATTGTAGTTACGTTGCGAGGACGCCCTCAAACACTTTGTAATCCTGGAAGCCACTACCTCCTTAAATCCCTCCTTCACCAAATTCTTCCTCAGAGTTTCCACCCTTGAAGATTCAGCATGGAAGGGTTTTGGTGCAGGGTTCTCCCACGATGCTGGGTTAAGAAGTTCTCTGTGATTGGCAGAGGGATCGGCTCCGTCTTTTTCAGCTCCATCAGCTCTGGGAACCATGGAGCTGCTGGCCACCAGGGGGCTACTAGGATGAACTGTCCTTTGGCTACTCTCAACTTGTTGATCACTTTCAACAGGAGTTTGAACGGCGGGAACCGGTACGCATTCAGTCCTTCCCAGCTTATTGACAGCGCGTCCGTTGCCCAGGCCCTCGCATCCGGGAACGGGGACACAAAACATGGGAGCTGAGTGTTGTAGTGGGTTGCAAACAGATCCACCGACGGGGTTCCCCACTGACGAAACAGGGCTTTGCAAACTTGAGGGTCCAACATCCATTCCGTAGTCGGCACCTGTGAACCCCGGGACAACTCGTCCGCCCACACGTTGAGACTTCCTGCTATGTGGCGAGGAACCGGCGAGATTTCGTACCGCATGCAGATCTCGAAGAGGATGGAGGCTTCTTCCATAAGACATTTCGAATGCGTGCCCCCACCTTTCTTCACATACGCAACAGCCGTGGCATTGTCGCACATGATGCCCACTGCCTGACCTCTCAGCCTTAACTTCCAGGCAAGGAGGGCTCTCCAAACTGCTCTGAGTTCCAGGACATTGATATGCAGGACCTTCTCCTCTTCGCTCCAAATGCCTGATGCAGTCTCTCCGGCAAGGTGAGCACCCCAACCTGACAGGGAGGCGTCCGAAAACAGGAGCAACTCCGGAACGGGCACGTGAATGGGCACTCCCACTTGAAGGTTTTCCTTCACCGTCCACCACGCCAAGCTTTGCCTTGGGAGGTCTCGCAGCGGAATGATGTCCATCCAACTGTTCCGTGGCTGCCACGCTGTCTTCCGAAACCAGTGAATCGGTTTCACTCGCCAGTGGCCTAAGGGTACAAGTCTGGCGCTGGAGTCCAAGAGTCCAATGAGCGATGCCAACTCCTTCGCCGTTACCCTGGTCCTTCGGACGAATGTCTTCACCGACGTTCTCGTCTTGACGAACCTCTCCAGCGTTGGTTTTACCAACATTTTTACAGTGTTGAACTCTGCCCCCAGGAACACAAAACAAGTGCTTGGAACTGGCCTGGACTTCTTGAGGTTTATACCAAGACCTAAATGTGAAAACAGGGAGCTGCACATTTCCCACTGCTGAGTCAGAAGAAAACAGTCCTTGTTTCGAACAAGCCAATCGTCCAAATATGCATGAGCTTTGATGTAATGTAGGTGCAGGTATGCAAGCACTGGTTTCAGCATTCGGGTAAACACGTATGGAGCCGTCGCTAAGCCGAAGGGGAGAGATTTCCATTGGAACGATTTCCCCCCCGCCACAAGGCGGAACAGATGTCGAATCATAGGATTGAGGGGAACGTGCAGATACGCATCCTCGAGGTCGATCGAAATGGTATACTCTTCGTGCTGGAGCGAGTCTCGAATTGATTCGATCGATTCCATCTGGAAATGTTCCTTTGCGAGGTGTTGATTGAGTTTCCGAAGATTGAATATAACTCTGGATCCTCCTCCCTTCTTCGGAATCACCCTTGCTGGACTCCAAAAACCTGGACCGGGAGGTGCTTCTTCTACCGCCCCCTTCACAACCAGCAGATTGACTTCCTCGATAAGTTCTGGGATTTCGGAACGTCTTACCAGCCAGTCCGGCGGGCAGTCTGTAGTTACAAGCCTGGTGACGAATGGCGGTGTGTATCCCTCTTCCAAAGTTTGGATGACGAATGGGTCCGACGCAATCCTCTTCCAATGTCCCAGATGTCTGGCAATCCTTCCCCCCACCTGACGGTGAATGGGGGGGCGCCCTGACCATGGCCAGTCACTGACGTGGAGGTCTTTTACCCCTTCCATGGAACGATCCTCGGCCACGCTGGTAACTCCCTGATCCTTTCCCGCGCGACGAGGAGGGGGGATGGTCACGAAAGGGCGAACGATCCCTTGACTTGTCCACTGGCTTTTTGTTGCTACTCTTTCCTCCATATGGCTCATTCCAATGTCCTGATGCTGGGTGTTGGATTTTTGCATATGGTGTCTTGCTTCGAGAGCTTCCAGGGTTCGTGCTGACCGATGGTCGAGGAGGTCGAACCTTCGCCCTGAGTTCTGGAGCCAATACAAGTAACTGTCCATTAAACAAGTCTCCAGAGCCATGAACTGGCAAAAGTCTCAACTTGCCCACTACATCCGCCGGGACCCCAGTTGCAGATTCTAGGAGGGCGTCTCGACGCCGAAAAGCATTGTTCATGAGTAGCCGGCATTGCCAATTTAAACTATCCTTGTGGAATGAAGACGCTCGTTTAAGAAGATGCATACATTCCCTAATTGTTTTATTTTCCCTGAGCTCCGGGTTGACCAACGCCATCGCCTTCAAAGCCGCAGTTGATGACGAGTAAATAAGCTCTGCTTGAGAGCTTGCTCTCATGCTGGCTCTCAACATGACATCATCCTCTTCAAATTGTTGAGCAGGAGTTTTAATGAATGAGGGGTTCTTGAGAACCGAATCCAACTCGGTACTACACAGTTCCGTTACATACTCGGCTTCCTTGTAGGTCCGAAATCTCTTCTTATTCGGGGCTCCTTTTCCGACTGATTTGAAAAACATATGTGTTTTCTTCGGGTCATGCGGTGGCAGGGGTTTTGAACAAGTCACAGGCAGTTCATTTTTCCTAGTTAACGACTCAGTGTTTAGTAGTTGCCGAAACAAAACTGCTGATTGTGGCAGATGGGAGGTGCGCTGCTTATAACATCCCTCATTTGCCAACGTATCCATGGGTGGATCCTCTGCATCCTCCACTGGCGGAGGCCCTTCCTTGAAAAACCGAGTGTGTCTCAAATGCTTGAGTGCCACCTCCGTAAATTCCGCCCACGGGATATAACCTGGGCCTTCATTGAACGGGTCATCTGTGTAATCCCCTTCCGTCTCGTCGCTACTCTCAGAAGCTCCGTTATTGTGCTCTTCACTAGCTTTTCTTCTTTTAGACAACCCTTTGTCTGTACTTGAAGCCACCGTTCCTCTCCTCTTCCTTGAATCATTCTCAACTCCAGAACCACCCTTGGTGGGTGTAAATTCCATACTTGAACTCAAATGATGAGCATCTTCCAGACGTAATGATGACTGCCTTTCAATCGGCGACATGCGGCGACAGACTGGCGACACACGGCGACAGTCCGGTAACACGTAGTTAGCAGGTGAGGAACAGGCGGCGACACAATGGCGACTGGCTGGCGACACACGGTGACGGTCCGGCGACACGTGGCGGCGACACGGTGACGACTGAGCGGCAACGGGACTGTTCTCCTCACGCAGTGGCGACAACTCAGCGACATGCGGCGACTTGACGCCCGTCGTGTTTGACGCCATAAACGAGCTCATTATGTCTAGTAGTTTCGTAAATTTGTCCTCACTGGACTTTACTACTCGTACAGTTTTGCGTGATTTTCCGCTTGAGTGCTCATATGAACCGCTATTCCCCACACCGGGAGCGGCCATTAGAGTACTGTCATTTCCTGACCTGCGAGTGGACGCCCTAGACGATTTTCTTTTCTTCGCCGAGCTCTTCACTAGGTCCGTACGGCCGCCGGACTTGGATCTAGACGCAGTCTTAACATCCCCGACACGTGGCGCCTCCTGACGGCACGGCGACTGCATAGCTGGTGACTGCATCGCAGCTGACGACTTGATGTCCGTCACAACAGACACATCCAATGATTTTTCTTCTTCATTGGCTAACAATGGCTGCAACATGTGGAGCATATCAGTCATTAGGGCGCCGAACTTCTTTTCCATTCCAGACACTGCCGAATCCACCTTGTCCGTAATTCGTTGCTCCATACGAGTTGCTTTCACATTAAAAATTTCGTTGGCTGTGGTCTGCATCGACGCCAGCCACTCTTCCTTTGCGAACGGCACCTGTCTTACTCCATCCTCCACCAACTTTGCATCATCCGACACCACCACACTTTCATGAATTTCAGCAAAGTCATTTTCGTTTGTTGACGCCATCTTGTTTTCTCCCTCCGGTTGACAACTTGCAGCCGTTTCGTCCTCAACCAAACCTGCCGTTGCAGCCCTGGCCCTTTGATCTGCTTTTTGATCCGATTTCTTCCACGTGTGCAAAATGTCCTTCACAGTTGAACGATGATGTAAATCGCACAGTTCACATACTTTGGTGACGAAGTTGCAGGGCCTGCACTCACGGCAAAGAGGGTGAAAATCTCTTGACTGTTTCTTGCAGCTACACGCATCAAATTTCTTCGAATTGAGCCTCTCACGTAATAGATCGTTTGATGCTTCTATCGTGGTCATAATTATGCCCAGAAAAGTTGATAACTTTGCTTCCCAACTCGAAAACAAAGGCAGCGATGCCAAACACGTCCTACCCTAACAACGTGCTCAAAATGTGATGAGGGGAACAAACAAGATGGCGGCCTCCTAGTTA
>JAHWFP010033560.1:0-12858 GCA_023313725.1 Lithobius niger | reverse complement strand
TTTCACGATGATGAGGATAAATACCTATGCGGCGAAACAGCTTGAAAATTGTTGGAAATGGGCAGCCTTTGTGCCCTGACAAGCAATAGCTGTATTTCAATCACGTGCGCAAACTGTATCAAGGTGATAAAAATGCGTGAAGATCGTTGTATTCAGCTGACTAGTGACTACTGACTACTATATACTGACTGCTGACTAATTCCGCTCATATAAAATAAATTAAGCGACAGATACGAATTAAACTTGGTATTCAGCACTATTTTAACTCCAATACGTGCATTTTAAGGTTTGATGTTTGGGGAGGTATTAACTAAAAAGATTGCAATCATTTGTAATGCTTTTCTGTATGTTGGGAACATGCCACCGGTGATCAAAATAAGCATTACTAGTTTTTTAGTGTTAACGAGTAACAGTGCAAAGGGACTGCCAGAAATAATTGGCAACACAACATTGTTGATGGTTGAATGGAGATCAGCAAACGCTTTTAATTTATTTGATTGCAGTCCTCATTCCAGCGAAACTAAAAAAAAATTAATATCTCCGTTCGTATTCAATATTTTTCGACCAAACTTGGCCAGATAATAGATAAATGGGCAGTGGCAAAAATAAGACGCCACAAAAAAAAATACAACAGAAGTGATATCTAAAACAAAACCCACAAGCGTGAAAGAACTCGCCAAGTTTCAGCCAATCAAAGTAGTGATATCAGATCCAAAAAGGCCTCACACGTTAAATCAAACACTTGACCATTCCTACCGATAGTAGCAATGGTCAGGTTTTTTATTTAACCTTTGATTTAATACTCGGTGGGATTAGCTTGGCAACTAATGTAGTAACTTGGTGGCAGCCTTTTTGGCTCTTGATATCACTACTTCGATTGGCTGAAACTTGGCGGGTTCTTTCACCCTTGTGGGTTTTGTTTTAGGAAAGTAATTAAGCAAATATCAACGTTATTCACATCGTTTTTTCAATAAGAAAACGTTAAGCTGTGACAGTAACAGTGACTTTTATGTTGTCAGGCGACCAAAGTCTCCCGCCCTAACAAGTTTCAGCCTTTTCTGTCGCATTGTTATTTATCCACAGATGGCTGAAAACTGCCTAACTTCCTTTGCTGTAAAGACACAACGTGTCTAGTGGTCGCCATGCTCATATATACATATTATCTGGATGTTATCGTTTTATCTTGGCGGGCGACACACTAGTTTGTGTCTTGATAAGATTAGAGTATAAACTGTGCTATGCAATTGAGTCGTAGGTTTTCAGGTGTATTTCAAAGTGTCAGTGGCCTAGTTTTCGTACCATCGGAATAAAAAGGTTGCCAGGTTAGGCTTAGCTTGCAACAATTTTTTTTCCGCGTTGGTACAAACAATATCACCAGCCACAAATGTGCCTGTTTATGCTGGTTTTGCTGGTTTAGTTTATGTTACGTAGTTATGAAAAATCGGTCGTTATGTTACGGGTGGAGCCGTCATATTGTGGATTAGATGTTGTGCAGACCCCGTAAAAGTGTTAGATTATCAAAAAAAATTCTGGGTTATCAAATTTAAGCCACGGTGACTTGTGTGGGTTTTCAGATTAACCGTATATAACGACTAGACGTTTGGCATGGGGATGTATTAGCGTGACGTCACCACCGTGCATAAAGTCTTGTGACTGTAAATAATATAGAGTGTCAGGAAAAAGTGATTAGCTTTCTCGTTCAGAGGGAATGCTCTGTATAGTTGTACTTTACGATCACTCGCAAACAAAACAAACCAGAATGCTCCGTTGCCATTTGACCATTTGATGCAATTAGCAATGACAACAAGCATTGTTCCTAATTTGGTTACCATACCAACTGAACGAAGGTGTAGTTTGCTGCAATAGTTGGATAATTTAAAGCCTCCACCGCCCCTTTAAGAAGGGTTTTTTTGTAGAGAGACCTTCCGAAAAAGGTTTCTACACCAAAATGGCCAAGAACATGTTGTACACACTGACAAAATGCGTTCGTGCAAGTAATGAGACTGTAACATTTTTTACAAATTAGTCAAACCATCTGTTGTGTCCTTTTTCTGAATTTTCTCGTTAGTCTTTTAGAGCTAGGCCTAGTTCTGGGTTGACACAACTCGTTTTAATACTAATATTTTTCTTGCTTAAAATCCTTTCCATTGATGTGTAGTGAAGCCGCCCGTCCCTTTTCCCACCCCTGCCATTGACACGAGTAGAGTTGTGCCCTTAGGGGTTCCACTGAGGCCCCTTCCCCCAACCAATGACCTCAAGGTTTCGTTTCATTAAAAAAACTAGCAAGATGGCCTGTGACCTGGGACTTTCTAGACACCCTTCTCCCTTGACTTCCTTGACTAATGCTGCATCCTTGTGACTTTCTGTTGTGTTTTTATTGCCGTAAAGCACACCAGACTCCTGACCAAACTTAAACTGTACAAGATCCCAAAAGCTCCCAAGTTCCCAGGATCTGTTCTTGCTTGGAGGTCTGACATTCTCCCAGTCGAAGCAATGGTGACAGAAGGCGAGGGGTTCAGTTTTGCTAGGTAATTCCAATCGTAAATTTATAGGCTTTTATATGCCACAAACGACATGAGCATGCAGAGCCACATGGCCTTTCTCTTCCGAAAATGACAGGGATGGGTGAGGTCACATGAAATAGTTTTTCTAACCATCAGGCCACTTTGCCCCACTAATCACTTCCCATTTTTATAATTATTGTCAGATGTGTCCCTTTTCTAGGCAAGAGTTTTGCTCTTTTGGAATTTTCTCCTTCTGTCATTGTGACTACCTGAAGTCTTAATTCTTTAAAAGTACGATTAGAGAAGTCGTTACAACTTGCATTATTTTTTTAGGTGGTTTGGGTGAGCGCCTTCATGGTAGCCTTGCTTGGTGCCGATACTATACTATACATACTATACTATACTATACTATACTGTACTATACTATACTATAGTTTACTATACTATACTTCACTGGTCCATTTGTGGCTTTTTTAACCTTTGTTTTTCTTTACCTTCCACTTTCGTCCATTCTTTCAATAGAAGCAAGGCAATTACCTTAAAGGAATATTCCTTCCAAACAAGAGTCATATCGGTATCTCTCGATACATCACATCAAGTATGATCCACATGACTGTTTTTACTTACCGTGAACCAGTCCCTTGCTAAAAAAAAAAAAAATACATTTTAAAATGTGACATCTAGGAGATTTTTGGTTGAGTATTGGGAAGTGTTTTTCAGGCATTCTGTTCGTATTTATCTTTGGCGTTCATGCTGTCTCATGAGCCTCGTTTCATTTATAGCTATTATCGAACATGCAACGCGTAGGGACGTGCAGAAGTGGCAGAACTATGCAGAAGTGGCATAGTTGTATTACTACACTCAATATCGCGAAACGGTACGACAGCAAAATGCGCGGACTGAGAAATGTCATCACTGCCTGTAGGACAAGAAGGCATCACCATTTAAACCTCTGTCATCTCCTTTCTGTGTAAAGTACGTAATGTTATCCTTTATGGGGTTGCCAATAATGCCCTGTACCGCAATCAGATAAAAGTTTAGTCGTGTTCCTTAATTCCCTCCTTTCACGAATACACTCAACCAGATGCTGGGTTAACCGTAAAATTGACATTACAGGCAAATCCTGATTTTCAGAGTCACTACGTTTACGTGACTACTTGAAAGCACTTTGGAGGACTAGGCATCGTGCCCCTATCGCTTCCATTGGTCTTGTAAATGCACTGTTTGAATTCGCTTTCGTTAGGTGGTTTGGGATTTTGCGACTCGTCGTTAGCCATGTAAACACTTGAAAGAGTCTTGAGTGGTTGGTACACGTCAGGGAAAGATGGTTGACACTCTTGTGGCTCCGACGTAATATGTCTTGTTGCCACTCAAATTTGTTGGGAAATAGTTTTGAAAGTAATTGTGCCTGAGTAGGCAAACCACAAAGACTCGCTAATGTTTGATTACCGGCTTTATAAATGACCCAACTTTCTACATACAGGTTAAAGCGATGGGTGCACGCACTTTACTCCCAAGGGAGAACAGGAAGAAGGGAATAGCATTGCTTAATCGAAGGCGTTTTCTCCCTTCATAAAAACGCACACCGAATTAAAGCATTTTTCAAAGGACATTGCTGCATTGCGCTTTCTTATAGTCATGAAAGTTTTGTATGTTTTGTGTGTATTAAAGAAAATCGAGCGCATCAAGCCAGTCCACAAAATACACAAAAATGCTAAAGTATGTACGTAGCCCGTATTGGAATTCCCCCTGGCTTCCTTCAAGGTTAATTTGGAATAAAAGATAGAAATCAAATAATAATTCCAAATACCAAAAATTCCATGTACCAAATACCATGGAATTCCATATACCAAACCACTGACCACACCTCAATCTAAGAATTTTACGCGTTTTATTTCAATACTTCCCCCATACATAACGACCCTAAACCTGCCTCTAACCATGTGACTGACTACGTCAAAATATTTAGTGAACCGCACGCTGCTGAATTCCGACACCAGAATTGGTCCTCCTGTAACAACAACATCTTTCGATTTTTAGTTCGGAGATGGTCACAGGCACACACATGGAGTGATTTTTTCTTACATTTTGACTTTGGTTTTGTTACGCTACTACATACCCATTCCTGGTACAGTGTTTTTCCCGTTCTTTTTATTACTTTTTAAACGTGATTTATTACTTGACAGCAGAAATAACTTCATTCCAAAGCGTCATACTTGAGTGTGTTTTTGGCTGTTATTTATTTTTTTTGTTTTGTTTGTTGCATTCAGCTGACTTTGCTTTAATACATCATGATAAATATAGTGTTATTGTTTATTAGATTGCTTAAATTGTGATTGCAGTTTATTTGCAATTTTTGAATATCGAGTGCTACAACTTGTGTAAACACCAAAAAATATCGAGGTTTGCTTTTCTTTACACGACAATGTCAACTGTCAAACTAGTGTGTTATGTGGTCAAGCCATAATGTCATTAGGAATGGAGAAAGGAAAAGGTGGTACAAGTAGCATTCACCCACCCATAACAATTAACTGACAAGTGCATCTCAACGAGGTTTGAATAATTTATATGACAGAACACAGGCAACAGGAGTGGGAAGTGCATTCCAGGAATAAACAACCTTTTTAGTAAAGAACTGGAAGCAAAATTTAGTCCGGTAACAGAGCCACAACTGCAGAAAGGATAACCAGGACTAAAGTTGAACTTAGTAAAATCGCAGAGTCAATATTAAAGAGATTGTGAGGAAGTTGACAAGAAAGGATCATGTACCACAATAATAGCGATTTTGGATAGTAGTAAGTTGGAAGTTTCCATAGGTGATCAGGATAGGGCAGAGAGTGAATGGAGTGATAACGTTTCATAAGGGACCGCTGACAATTTTGAAGACAGTTTAATGAGTAAGGATTGTAGAGGCGACACATTTGAGAGCAATAATCGAAAAATGGAAGAAAGAAAATTTTGAATAAGACAGAAAAAAGGGAATGAGTGACATGGGAGACACCCTTGAGAATGAAATTTGCCATGTGGAATACTTTAAAGATGACGCTTTCAGTTTCAAGATTGAAATTGAGGGTCTTGTCAATATGGATACCAAGGTCCGTATGACTAGCGACTGGAGCAAAAAGCTTACCAGACAGATGGCAAGGAAAGTGTAAATTGTTATGACTAAAGTAAAGAACATGGCATTTGTCAGTGTTAAAGAGAAGAGAACTGGCAGTTGCCCAATTGGAGACACCTTGGATGCCATCCTGAAGCAAATGACAGAAGTAACTCGGAAAAGTTTCAAATCATAAGCGAAACAGACATTGGAAGATTCAGAGTCACCTGAAATCATTATCCAATTAAGACGTATCATTTGGATTTGATCACAATTTTATAATCCACATCCACGCAGATCATGTTGTTCTAAGGCTTTCTTCTTCGAACGCTGATTATTACATACCAGATCCTAACTAGTGCAATATTAACATTTCTGATTTATTTTGTCTTGCATCCATCGTCACCAGATGTCGCTATTTCCACATGCACAAGGCCTCTGATGTGGTAGTATTCGTTACCATTTTTTTTCATTGAGCAGGTGGTCCTGCCTTAGTAGGACCACTCTCACATTTTGTTTCACTTTAGTTCAGTCAGATTTTATTTCTCTTTTTAAAGATAGAAAACGTAATTCAGACAACTGAAGAATAACATGTATTGTGCAAGTTTAATAAGCTTCACAGTCAGTTGTTATCGTAACATGTTCGTTCAGGTTTACTAACGCCACTACTTTCACATAGTGCCATAAGTTACAGTTGACAACGTAATAACCTTTTAGGTATAGGCAATTGTACTATCACATCAACGAATTTCGACCACGAAGCACCACTACATTGCCTTGTCAGATGACCGTGTATGGTGTTATTGTATGTATAATGAGTAGACCTGTAGACCAGAGTAGACCAAAATGTAGGTATTCATCTGCCATGATAAGAAAACCGAAATATTCGGTGGCTTAACTTCTTGTAATTTTCTTTTAAAACTTCATCAGCACAGTTGCCTCCCAAAATGATAATTTCGTATCTTGTTTGTTTTTCAGAGCTGGTGAAGGTCAGCATTTATTGGTGTCTCTGTTGGACCTGTCGATGGCGGACACTGCCACCAATGATGACGCTGACTGCCCTGACCGATTCACTCTTCTGGATGGCCAGGTCAAACTGCTGGACACATGTGGAGAAAAACTCCATGCCCTCAGGCTCTACGAGTCCGAGAGCAACCTGGTCACCATTCGAATGAAAAGCCACATGTTTGGAGCCAAAAGGGGAATGTTGCTCTGGTATAAAAGTAAGTTGAAAGTTAAATGGAGTTTACATTACGTGCTCGTGTACCTCAGTTTCTTCTTTCTGTAACTACTTGTGAATAAGTTGACTTTAACTAGTTAAGACAGCGGCATCAGTGAAAAGATGCGTACTTTAGCTGCCAAGAAGCCTTACCATGACAAGTCCTGATTGGTTTTGTAACATTAACGCTTCTTTGCAGATAAAGTACGCTTATTTTAACTGATGTCGCTGGCTGCTCTGAAGTTAAAACCAAACCACTTTACTACTTCTTATACTGAACTCAAGCTTGGTGTTAGGATTTTCTAGCAGGATTGAGCTCACTACATATTACTTGACTTTAATACCGAAAATGTGCTGCAACTTGTCGCAAATCTTGTTACTTGCATGTTTGCTAGGGCCAATGGCCAATCTTAGTCTTGGGTGTCGATTCTTACACAGATGGACATTATCTATGTCTTGTAATTTAGTTTCCGGTTCCTGTCTCTAGAACATTCTAGAACTTTCCATCACCCATAATACCCTGGCTATTTCGCGGTTGTCAGGGGTTACCAAAAGGTATTTAAGGAAGGGGGCCAGCATGGAAAATCAGAAAGCCTTCGGGCCAGCCAACTGGCTGGTCCTCTTCAACTCCTGCTAGGTCTCCTAGTCAGGGGGATTTTGGCTGTTAGGCCTCTAGTAGGCCTAATTTTGGTTAGGCTATTTTCCCCCAACCTAGACTAAGCCTTTTTTATTAAGCCTCTTAACCCTAATTTAAACCCAAAGTTCCCCAACCCTTTCCCAAGTCTTTGGTTTTCAGTCTAATTTTGGTTTAGTTCTCCCACAGTTTGCTATTTTTCGTCACAACTTAACTGTGGTCTATTTACATCACCAGAGATCAACAGCAGTTGTATTTCCGGTAATTTGTTGGACGGAGCAACCTGTATCATTAGCACAGGTGCTGGAAAGACTTTCTATATTTGAATTTGAAACTGGATTCGCAACTCGGGGCCATGCCTGACTTTTGGTCAAAAGTAGTTTTTAGCCAGGGCCCAAAGTCAGGTAGAGGATGGTTGAGGGAAACTCCAAATGGGGTCTATGTCCGTATCTGGACAACTTGCCTTCCATTCCTTTCTATACTTGAATTTGAAACTGGATTCGCAACTCGGGGCCATGCCTGAATTTTGGTCAGAGCAGCTCTTAGTCAGGACCCAAATTCAGGTAGAGGATGGTTGAGGGAAACTCCAAATGGGATTTATTCCACATCCGGACAACTATTCATGTACATAAAGGGCATTCATTCTTCATGGCTTTTCGTTACAAGAGTGAGCTTGAATTTAGTATACTTGATAGTTTCGTGTAGGAAATGGCTAGGGCTATTGTTGCAAAGGTTTTGGTATATTGCCTGTCAGAAGATTGTTCAAAACTGATCCGAAATCAACTACTCAGAAAAAAACAGTGATGGGCAACAGATACTTAAAACAGTACGCTTACTAACTACAGTGAAAAAAATTAGTAGCAACTACTAACTGACTACTTTTAAATAAAACTAGTTGCAACTTCAGTTACAGTTCTTTTGTGATAGTTAGTAGTTGTGACTACTTTTTAACTGCTTTTTTTTAAAAGGATGAGTGTAACAAATAAAGTATAGTAACAGCAGTCTAATTAAAACTCAACATAAATTAATAACCAAAACTTTTAACACCAACACTGTTTTAAGGAGGTTTGAACGAAATCGATCTAACTAAACCTAGTTCTGTGCAGAATACTCTTTTCAAAGTAACCTCCTTGAGTTATTTGGCTACTTCCCCAAACTGTTGACAACCTCGTCCCCTGTGACATCATTCCCCTTGATATCCAAAAAGCTTTCGACACTGTTTCCCACAGGTTTCTTCTCAGAAAACTTAAAATTGGCACTGAAAATTTTTCTGATTCCTACTCTCTTAAGTTGGATTCTCTTGTCCGAACGGTGGTTGAGTGGTCGAACATCTGGCAGCTCCCACTCTCTGCTCAGAAGTGCCACACCTTCCATGTGGGCATTCGAAACAGTTGTAACCAATATTCTCTGGATCATCATTTACTGCCTGCTACAGAGGTGGTGCGTGATCTAGGGATTTGGTTTACAAGAAACCTGAAATCTACCATTCACTGTAGTAAGGTTTGCACGTCTGCCTATCAGCGCTCAGCTGTAGTCAGAAGATGTTTTTCCTCGGGTGACATTTCGACATTGGGGTGGGCATTCAAGGTGTTTGTTCGCCCAATTCTTGAATACGCGACTCCGGAAACGGGTCTCCTTACTTGGTCATGGACATTGATCTCCTCGAGGCAGTGCAACGAAGGTTCACTAAGGGCCTCCCTGGCATGCGCGAAGTTAGCTATAGGGACCGCCTGGATAGGCTTGGCCTTGAGCTAGTAGAGCTACGCCGAATTAAGTTTCACCTTGTTCTGACCTACAAAATTCTCCATGGTCTTGTTTCGGTCGATCTGCCGTTTTTTGACCTTTCTCCGAATGTAGCTAATACAAGGGGCCATTCATGGAAACTTGTGGCCTAGCCTTCTAATCGTGACTGTCGCCGGTATTTTTTTCTGTTCAGGTCGTGCCAATTTGGAACTCCCTTAGCAGTGAAACAGTTAATGCAACTTCGGTTGTGGGGTTTCGTGCAAAGTTACAAAAGGAAAGTTTAAGTAGATTTCTTAAAAGACCACTCACGTCCATTCTCTATGTCGTTTTCTTTTTTAATAATTTCTTCAGTTTAGCCAGGAACAGTATTAGTGGTTCACAACCCTTCTCTATTCCTTCCACTTAATGTGGTAAATATGGTATTATTATTATTATTATTAATGAAATATAATAAAATAAATGAACAATATAATAAGATAAAAAAAAAGAAGTACAGAAAAAAATACTACAAGATAAACAGCTGTTTTACAAAAAGATATTGGAGAATAACTTACAAGGTAATAAAACAGTGTGGGATACTATACAAGAAATCACAGGACAGCAAATTAAAAAAGACAGTATTGACCAAAATATCAAAAAAACGTTTCATAGTGTATCCTTACAGGAAATGAGTGAGAAATTTAATAAAAATTTCTTGGACCAAGTGCCAAAAATAAAAGAAAAATATAAAATAAAAACGGAAAAATTTAAATATGGAAAATTTTACCAAACAGAGTACAAAGAAATAAGGTCATAGAGAAAAGAACATAACAAAACAATGTTTTTAATGGAAGTGACGGAAAAAGAAATTTTTCATATTATCGCAGAACTAAAAGATACACACGCCACAGGAATAGATGGTATTAAAACAAGTCATGTAAAAGAGAGTAAGAAAATACTACAAAGTTAATTTGTATTCTAATAAATAAAACAATAGAGACAGAAAAATGGCCAGATCAATTAAAAATACAAGTAGTACGACCAATTTCTTAAAAAGGAAAACGAGATGATTTGAACAATTATAGACCAATCTCACTTTTATCTGTAATTGGTAAAATTGTTAAAAAATTCTTTGCAAATAGAATCAGATCATTTATTGAAAAATTTAAATTATTTTCAACGGCACAATATGGATACATGACAAATAAAGGAACATCGGACTTGTTGATAGAAGTTAACGAAAAAATTACCAAGGCTTTAGATGAAGGTAATTTGTAGGGGCAATCCTGGTTGATCTGCAAAAGGCTTTCGATACATTTGATAAAACAATCTTATTAAAAAAATGTGAAAATATGGGAATTAAAGGGAAAATGTATGAGATCATAAAAAGTTACCTTACAAACCGAAAAGCAACTGTTAAATTAGAATCGACATATAGTGAAAAATGAGAAATTTCTAATGGAGTACCACAAGGCTCAGTATTAGGACCTTTACTTTTTCTAATTTACACAAATGATGTACAAGATTGTGCAGAAAGAACAATAATATATCTTTTTGCAGACGACATGATATTGATCTCCATAAATTACTTATGGGAGAAAATGATAAATAACTTACAACAAGATTTTAATCTTCTAAATGGTTGGTTGATGGATAACGAAATGTATATTAGTGAAGAAAAAACATTTATAATGAATATAACAGTACCAAAAATGAAAGTAACTGAAGAAACTAAAATTATCATACATGGGGAAAACTGCATGTTCATAAACAAAGGGGATTCAAACATAAACTGTGAAACGCAATGTAAAAGATTAGAAGTAAAAACATTTACAAAATACCTTGGTCTGATAATAGATAAAAATTGGAATTTTAAAAACCATATAATGACGATCATTGACAAGTTGCAGTGTATTTTAGCAAAAACTTATCAATTACGATTAATTTTGGACAGGAACAATAAAAAATCTTGTATGAGGCTTGGGTTGCAAGCCAATTAAGATATGGTATAGAAATATACGAATTTGCTACTGATTACCTCATAGATAGATTACAAAAAATACAGAATAAAATTGTGAAAGTACTTTTCGAGGAAAATGAAATATTGAATGTTAAACAACTTAGAGATATGATAATTATAACAAATAATTATTTCCAGAATACATATAAAAATTACAGTACTGAAAAACAAAGCAGATTAAGAACACAAATTCAGAGATTCCAAATACCAAAATGGTATAATAAATATGGAACAAGAAACAAAAAATATTACATACCAGAAATTTTCAATAGATTACCAAAAGAAATGTTATTGTACAATAACAAATATGAACTTAAACCAGTGCTTAAGAAATTTTTATTGAATGAAAAGAAATAATTTTATGCATAGAAAAGCATATGTGATGAAACTATGTAAATGTACTGTACTGTGTTGTAAGCTGATAGCAAAATGTTTTGTTTAATTTATTAAGTAATTCCAAAAATGTAATCAATTGTAAAAACCTAAAAATGAATGTGTATCCTTGCTTGTTGCTCACACATGTTTTAATTAACATCGAGCATTACCATCCTTCAGGCAATAAAATTTATTATTATTATTATTATTATTATTATTATTTACATCATTATTAAGGTGAAAATGATTTGATACTGAATAATGAGAAAACATGTTATTTACCAATAGTAACGCCGCATATGCAAGAGGAACCAGGTACAATTACAACATGTGATAGGAATTGTAAAAGAAATTGTAACTGTAAAAAAAATAAAAAAGTAACAATGCAAGGTATTTAGGAATTGAATTAGACAAAAATTGGAAATTTTACATGCACATTGATAAGTTAGTACAAAAATTAAGGAGAATGATACCTACATTGTACAATTTAAAGGACATATTGAACCAAAAAAATAAGAAAATGATTTTTGAAGCACTTATTATGTCAAACATAAATTATGGACTGACGGTATATGGAACGACTTCAAGCAGCATTATTACACAAATACAAAAAGTAACAAATAAAGCAATCAAAGTACTCTTTAAAAATAAAAAAAAAACGCAACATTGCAGTGAAATGTATAAAAAGTTAGGAATCATGAATATTGATACTACATTAAACTGGAGCATTATAAATAGGAACTATTTCAAAACTAAAAATAAAATAAAACTGAATAGAAGTATAAGAGAGAATAAAAAATGGCTACAGGAACCTAAATGGCGAAATTCGTATAGTAAGAGAAACATGAAATTTCTTATAACGTCTCAATTTAACAAAATCCCAACGGAACTAAGACACATCCAAAATTATAGTGAAATGAAACACAAGATCAAAAAATGGCTACTAAATAATCAATAAAAATAAGAGGACGAAAGAGATCTATGTAATATATGTAAATTCTTGACAAGTGAAGAAATATACCATGTTTAATTAATGTTGATAACTTATAGACTTAATTGTAAATATTTATGTGTACATAAAAAAAATAATAATGGATAAGTGTAATAGACAAGTGAACAAAATACCAAATGTTCACAAGTCTGTAAGTACTTCGTGCCTGTACCTTTGCCGTACGTGTACCTGTACTTGAATAAAGCATTATTATTATTATAATTATTATTATTATTATTATTATTATTATATTGCAAGATGGCAGCTGGGTGGTGGCTGATGGAAAGTGGCTGGAG